>PVKA01042481.1:0-17390 GCA_004027165.1 Ctenomys sociabilis | reverse complement strand
TTGCTACATGTTGATATGGCTCTAATTTTAGTTTTCTATATATGAAAGCCCCATCCTTCCGGCACCATTAATTAAACAGGTTATCTTTCTCCAGCTAACATGTATGGCCTTTTGTCAAAAATAAGGGGGTTGTGTCTGTTTTGAGATTTTCAGCAACTTTTAATCTGTTTCACTGATCTTCAGGTCTGTTGATTTGCTAGTGATGCGCTAATGTTATCCTAGCTGTTTTGTAACATCATTTCAAGTCAGGGATTGTATCGCCTTTGCCCTCATCTTAAAGCTACAAGTCAACGAAATTGTCCCATGGAATTCCTGCTTTCAAGCACTGTGTTATGATGGACAGTTTTATGTGTGGGTTGCTTGGATACCATATCACCCCCCACATGTATCCCTGGTTTGAATCCAGTGCCTGTGCTCAGGAGGCCCAGGCATATCCAGGCACACTACAGTCAGGTCTGAGCACACCTAAAGCTTCCAGTGCACCACTGCACCCTGTACAGCGAAGCAGGGATTCAGAGACATAATTTTCCTCCTAGGGACAAAGTAAATTGATTAATTGTTTTTAAGCTGTGTAATAAAAATTCCATATAAAAAAAGTAGAAGAAGAAAAGTATGTATTTACTTAAGTTGTTGGGCAAGATAAAAGTCTTTTTGGATTGAGTAGCCCCAAAACTTCTAATTTTCAAAACCTGAAAAAAGACATGAAGGTAGTGCAAGTACCTGGATTTTTTCTTATGATAAGATTGCATGCTGACAGCTATATTGTGCATTTTTGCTGACCTACGGATAGGAGCAGATAATACTTGACTTCTTTTGTCTCCATTTTTCAATTTTTTTTGTAGGTTTTCTCTTCTTAGTGTCTTGTACATTTTTTGTTTTTTCTTTCTTCTTCCAATTTTTCATACATATATCTGATGACATAAATTACTGTTTGCAAGACAACACTGTATCAAACACTGTGAAATTCACATTACTTTGTTAAGTGAAATTCTGTATCACTTCTAATTTTTCTGTTGTAATTCTAATTTGTACTCTCTTCAAAAGATTGCATGAGAGAAAAACATGTTTCACCACAAAGACATGAGGGACTGTCTTGTTCCAAAAATGTATGGAGCCCAGTGTAAGCAGGAGAACACACAGGCAGAAGACTGTAGTTGAACTGAGAGAAAAACTTCCAGGCAGATTGCATTCAGCCTGGCCTCTCCTGGCAAGAGTTGATACTATGCTGACTGAGAAGAGAAGCCTTGGCAGGATTTTTTGAAAGAGTGTATACACAGTCATACTTTACTTAATAATGAAAACATATTTTGGAAAGTTCATTCTTAACTCACTGTCTGAGTTCCTTGCTTCTTGCTCCACACAGTGTCGGACAGGCACAACTTAAAGGTAAAGTGGTTTACAGTCTATGGTAAGCTAGTTTCATTGAGGGTAGAAACCAGCATGCTGGACGTGTGTGGCAGGACAAAGCTGCTCGCTTCATGACTGCGAAATCCAGGAGGAGGAGCAGCAAGCATGTCCACCCTGCAGATGGTGACATGCCTCTTCAGACAAAGCACGTTGGCTGTGCCTGACCAGTGATTGGACTACCATTCCACAGCCCTGTCTATTAGCACCTGAGGCTTGCGCGTGTCACTATCTAACCCGTAATGGTAATATGTGAGTGTCCTAGAATGGATCACATGAACCTCGATGGTGTAGCCTCCTGCACACACGTAGGTCACCTATCACTACCAGGACCATTTTGCACCAAGTAACAATAAATTAAGTCAAACAGAAGGTAAAATGATGGAATAAAATAGGAACAAGGTACAGATACGAGGTCTCAGGTTGCTGCCAATTATATTTTAAAGCCAATTTTTTTTTATGAGTAGAAGAAGCATACGCTAAAATAATAGAAGTGAGCATACTGCATACATAAGTCAGTAATAGTTATTATCATCCTCAAGTATAATACACCACAGAATTCTAGTGTTGTATTTACATATAGCTAGCATTGCAAGAGGTTTGTATCAGGAGAGTGGAAAGTGATTGCCTTAGTGGTCAGCCAGTGTTTCATGGAGTACACTTCTTAGCTGTGTCAGGGTGGGCTGCGGAGGTCCAGCCTTTGGGTACAAGATTGGTCCATTCCCCACTTCTCCATCCCTTGTTGCCCAGCCCTGTATCCATGCGGCCACAAATCTTAGCATCTTTGCTGAACCAGAATGTTGGCTTCTCTCTCGCAGCCCACTGAATTCCTCAAACTGTGAAACAAATGAAATCTCCTGGACATCGTAGAGGAAGTCCAATATCCTGACTTAGGAAAATATTTTTAATTATATTCTTAGCTTTTAATAGCATTTTCTGTATTTTTTGGACTTTTTATAAAACATTAACATTAAAAAGGAAGAATACTGAATGACTATGCATATTATGCAATGAGGTACCATTTGAGAGAGAATTCCATTTCATAAATAGACCAACGCACATTTGTTTATTATCATGTACTATCTAGATAATTACTTTACCTCTTTTCTCACTAAGCAACTTGTTTCTCCATAGTTTTCTAAGTGGTGCTTCTCTTTATTATTTCTTGTAATTTTACTGCCTAACCTGTAATGCTTCAGTTCACAAATGCTTCTATTTGCCAGCAATTCAGTTCACAAGTAAAAGAGCTCAGCAAAAGTTTGCTCCTTTTTGCAAACTCTGTTTAGAGTAACAAATAAAACCACAGCCATCTTCCTGACACAAACAAATGCAGCCATCCTTCTCCAAATTTGAAAAAAAAACAAAGTTCACGGACGAAGATACCACTGTACTTCATGATTCTCTTATAAAGTCTGAACGTAGTCAGGATTTTTCTTCTTAGAAAGACGTAAACTCCAGATGTCTGCAGTGCTCTGTGAAACTAACCGTTAACATATTTTTTCAATATCTTTATAGCTTGTCAGTTTAAAAAACTATGTGTAACTTCTTGATTGTTTGCACTCACTGCTCTTATTCCTATCACTTTCAATATTTCTTTACTTTTATTAATATATTATTTACCTCTTTTTAATCATTCTTTCTTAAATATTAGTCTTCCCTTTTTCTATTTTTTTTTAAAACTGCTCTCCATAATTAGGTTCATCTATAAGTTATTCTGCAGAGTACATGGGTAACAAAGTATCTTTACTTTTTTATTATTTATTTATTTTTTGGTTTGTTTGTTTGCTTGATACAAGGTCTTACTACACAGCTCAAATGCATAGTAATCCTCCCTTTTCAGACTCCCCAATGCTATGATTACAGGCATAATTATGCCCGGCTTTGGCGGGCAATGTGCAAGCCTGTGGTACTGGGGATGCAACCCGCTCCTTGCACTTGCCAGGCAGGCACTTAGACCTCCTAGCTATCTCTTCAGCTGTAAGCATCTTGGCTTTAATGCATAATAGAAAGTCTTTATATTTATGGTTAAAGTTATGATGGAACACATTTAGGCTTACAATGTAAATTTGGTCTTGTTTCTTTTTTATGCAGAGTTTCTCTTCCTATTATTTTTAGTTAAGAGATTCTATGCCAATGACAGCTAGTAATCATTTCCCACTCATAACCTCATACACATAGACTTTTACACTATTTGGCTAACTCATTTTTTAAAAAAGACTTAAGACAGCACTTAGACTTGCTTGCCACTAGGTTTTATGCTACCTTCCAAAGATTTCTGTGTGTTTAACCAATGAACATTGTGTTTCCCGTGTACCAGCGAGAGTTTTAAAATTGGGAGAAATAAACCATTGAATGTGACACCCCAAAGAATAATGCTTTAATTAGTTGCTAGTGCTTGGGGTACATTGTAGATGCTTTAGAAATTAATTCTTTTAGAATTTTGAACTACAATATTTAAGGAATGACTGTTTTTGTATGATTCTCAAAAACCACCAAATAACAAATTTTCAAATATAACTTAAAGCATACTTTTAATGAGTACATATTTGCCACGTGTAATGATCACATTCTCTGTGGAAAGTCAGTACCTGTACCTGACGTATCTTAATTCTTTCTTCACTCCTTTTCCCTTCCTCTCACCGTGTCTTTCACTTAAAGAAAACCTGGGGTGATTTTCTTTATCAGTGCAACTAAACAGTCTTTGAACACATATGATGTAAAAATTGAAGGAAAAATATTTGCCTTGTACCAGACACCCCAATTCATTACATAATAAACATCATACTTAGAACTCATAGTGAGTAACACATTAAATATTTTCAAACATTATACTCTATTATCAAGTGAAATAAGGTTCACTGGAGAGAACTTTATGGATAATGTTGAACTACACAAGAGAAAATAACTTTATATTTACTGATATAGAATGAGCCTTGCTAAGATTAATTTTTTCTGTAAATTGCTCATTCAAACATTCCAGTCATAATTTTGTGTGAAACAAGCTAGGTAAATATAATCTAAAAGTATGCTTATTACTTGTTAAACAAGCACAATTCATATTTCAGTATTTTAGTATAGTAATACTATTATATTAAGTTTTTCTGTTTTATATTATATATGCCTGACAATTTAATAAAATACAATTTTCCTAATATTCTTCAACAGATTTCTTTTGAAATATGTACATACAAACAGAAATATACATATTTCCACAAATGCACTATTTCCATAACCTCTTAAAATACAATAATCCCAACTTATTATGTTCATATAATTTTATTTCCCATAGCCTGATTTTATTTATTTATTTATTTATTTATTTATTTATTTATTTTTGTCTTTTTGAGACAGGGTCTCACTGTGCAGTTCAGGCTGGCCTTAAGCTCACTTTGTAGCTCAGACTGGTCTCGAACTCACAACAATCCTCCTGCCTCAGCCTCCCGAGTGCTGGGATTACAAGCATGCGCCACCACGCCCAGCTCACCATAGCCTGATTTTAATCCTTATTGAAAATATACATTGTTGGGTTAAATTAGTTGAGTCTTTAATGTTATACATAAATATATGTATATATGTATATAACATCAGATATATATTTAAGTATAACATCAATATATATATATATACATATATATATATATACATGGAATATATAATTTCATAAGAATTCAAGGTTCTTTTTGTCCTCTACCTATTTTATCATTAAAAGAATTTGTCCACAAAACAAGAAGAACTGAGAATTTTATCAATTAATAACCTACATATACAACTTCTATAAATATTTTAATATTATGGACTATTTATTAGTTTTTGTATTCATAGTCATACAATCAATGAAAATCATTAAAAACATATCTGTAACACATTTCTTAGCTATATTACTTGTTTATGCTACAAGTGATGCAGTTTATGGTTTCAGGCTTTACACTTATAATAAATTATTTTTTTTTTTCTATTTTTAGGGAAAGGTCTGCAGGGTGTTCAGGGTCTCACTACTATATCGGACTCCTAGTGATCTCCCTTTTTATAGCTTTCTAGAACTCTTAATTTCAGGCATCTGCCATCACTCCCAGTCTCAATTGCTGTCTCAGCATGCTCTAGCAGCAGGGCCAGCAGGTAGGCCCAGGGATCAAACCCCTGGCCCCTGTGCCTGCTTGCAGGCACTTTAATCTGCTGAAATATTTAGCTGGGCCTAATAAATTTGATTCTTAAAAGAATTAATTTTATGAAATATTTTAAAAAGTAAAAAATAATTCATTCTCACAAGAGTGAAATAGAGCATGTCTTTCATAGATCACCAGCTCTAACACAGCTCTCAGCCACAGTATATCTTGATCCCTTTGTTTATTTCCTGCTTATTAACCCAGTGATCTATATATTGATTCTTTCCACTAATTACTTACTGACACACACATGATGAGTATAATGCCATGCCTTGATGTCAGGGAGTTTACATTTAGCAGTAAGTAAACAAATTAAGATAAACAAATGAGATCCAGCGTATTCAGGGTAGTATGGCCATGACAAATATTTTGAAGGTCATGGGCAAAGGGGTACTCTTCATTGCTGTTGGTGAGAATATAAAATGGTGGAAATCAATGCACAGATGCCTCAGATACTAGAACCCCAGTTGACCCAGCCATTCTCCTTCTTGGTATTCTCCCAAAGTATTAAAAGCATCCTATCAGAGTGATATATGTGCACCCATATTTATAGCAGCAGAGTTTTTAATAGGTAAATCTTCAAAACAACTCAAATGCCTATCAAACAAAGAATGCATAAAATGGTACGATTTTTTAATACAATGGAGTAGTACTCTGCCATAAAAAGGTAAGCATGAAACACTTGCTGCTAACTGGATGGACCTTCAGACCATACTCTTAAGTGAGTAAGTATGATGTAGGTGTGCAAATTGCATTTGAGATATGGCGAAGTGGGAAGACATCGCTCAGAAGAAAAGGGAACGAGGGAATGGAAAAAAGAACAATAGAAAAGAACACATGGGAATAAAAGGACAAAGTGGAAGAAAACTTTGTTAATAAGGAGGGTAAGAGGGATTAAAAGGAGAGGAGGGAAATGAGAGTGAAAAACAAAGGGCAAATAAAGGTGTTTGGTTTCGCTTTCTCATTGCTAGGACAAAATACCTGATGCCCAATATTAAAGAAGTGAAGATTCCCTGAACTTACTCTTTGTAGAGGTTTTAGCCCATAACCAGCTTGCTTCTGAGGTAACGTGGCATGCCACGGGGCACAGTTCAAGGCAGCAGAAGACAGGAAAGGTGCCAAGCGCACAAGGGGTTGGGTGCTGGATCAAGCCTCTTTCCTTCCCCTTATATTGCATGCCACCATTTGGTGCCCTCCTCTGCCACAAGCTCAGTTTGTTCACCAAGTGAGGACCCTGGGCCCTGCTGAGCCACTTAGTCAAAATAGGGATTTTCTGAGTTCTCAGGTTGACACAATGCATCAGGCAACACACAAGGCAGATCATGAACAGATACAAGATCAGTGTGACAACTGTGATCATTGAATATAGCTAAATTGTAACAATAAACTTAATTAAGATATAGAAAAATCAAACAAAAAGTGTATCATTTGGTAGGAAATTTTAGTAGTAAATTCATAACAAAATGCTACTATTCTTCAAAGAGGTATTTTATGTATAAGAACCCTAATGGTAGAGCTAGCCCCGTGGAAAATTTCTTTTTTAGCAAAAAGTTTTGAGGGGTAGGGAAAAATAGATGTGGTGATTATTCAAGACAGTAGCATAATGAAATATTATTCAATTGTTACTATGATAAATTTTATATTAAGTATATTCTTCAGTAAAATAAATGTGAGTGGTCAACCAGATAACTCAGTAGACTAAAGTGCCTGCTTAGGCAGGCTCAGGGGACCAGGGTGCTGAGAAAGTGATGGAGACTGGACATGTTGGCCGACACTGTAGACCCAGTAGATCTTGTACTAAAAACATTAAAAAAAGACATGAATATACAAAAATTGATGGAAATTAAGGGGAAATTATTAAGTTAAAGAAGCTAGTTTGAAAACACCACATATTATTCATTGTTAACAATGTAATATTCTGGTAAATAAGATATAAACATTGTAGAAATATAAGCAGTTGCTATCATTTAAGATAGGGCACACTTTGTGTGTGTGTGCATGCGTGTGTGTGTGTGTGTGTGTGTGTGTGTATGTGTGTGGTCTCACTATACAGTTCCAACTCGTAGTGATCCTCCTGATTTCTGCATCCGTAGTGCTAGAATTACAGGCATGCGCTACCACACCCTGACTCCATTACTGGCTCAGCACACCTAGGAGTGGGGCCTACTTGACATGTAGTGCCAGGGATCAAGCCCTGGCCCCTGCCATTACCTAAGCAAGCTCCTAGTCGGCTGAGCTATACTGCCTGCCATTATATACACCTTCTGAGCTGAGTCACTTTATGGGAGGCCCTTCAGGCCCTAAGAAAGGGCTTTTCACGCCCTCTGGTGTGGAACTGCTGACCAGATTTAGTGAAGCTTTGTACTTCTCAGGTTGACGCAATGTATTCATCATGAATCATTTGTTTCCCAAATAGCATCAGCAGTCAAGCTGTCATTACAGTGCACCATTAGCAGACTTATTTTTTCCAGACTGTAATAGGATCTAACACTATTATTTTATTTCTCAGAGTGAAATTTTTCTATTTTGCTTGTTATATTTTCTCTTTCCAGCAAATAAAAATTGCTCATTGCCAACTACTTGTTATTGATTTTGCATTGAAACATGATTTAACTCCTAAGATTTGATTTTGAACATACATTCAGGTTAAACATAAATCAATTTTATTGCTTTGGGTACTGTATATGTAAATAAAATTCATTTGCTTGTTACATCATTAATTAGATGTGCTTCTTTCCTCATGATTTTATTAAATAATAGCATTTAGGGCCCAGGGAGATGGCTCAGTAGTGCAAGGACCTGAATTCAACCCCCAGTCCTGAAAAAGAATAAATAAATAAATGAAATTTAATTTAGTGTAAATGCCTTCAATATGTTACTGAGTTTTTCTTTTTGAATTTGATTGGAAGTCTTTCAGTTTCTTTAGCCTAAAGGTTTTAATCTCTTGCCTCTAAAACTAACAACACAGCCTCTGTTATTCAGTTTTTCTTAGCTAACCAGTAAAACATCAGTGCTCATACTGGTACCTATTGAGGTAAGGGTAAAAGAAAGAAAGAGGAGTGTTCTATAATTTTCAATTACATCTTTGTCTTTTTATAGCCTTTGTCTTGAGTCTAGAACCTTCACAAGTATTTCACCAATGACTAGTTTGTTTATGCTCTTGCTCCATTTTTCCTACATTGCAAAAAATATTTTGTAAGTCTTATGAATGTAAAATGAGCTACACAGGACTGGAGAGATAGCTCAGAAGTCTAAGCACCTTCCTGGCAAGTGCAAAGATCCAGGTTCGATCCCCGGTACCATATGCAGTACCAGCCCCCAGAACCATGGGTATGCTGAGCTGACCACTGAAACCAGGCATGGTAGTGTGCTCCTGAATCCCAGAACTGGGGAGATTGAAATGGTAGGGTCACTATGAATCTGAGCTCCATAGTAAGACTCTGCACTAAATACATGAAATTCAAAAATAAAATAACATGAACTACATATACTTAATGTTTATAATTTACTAAATAAGGATACATGAGTAATATGTTAAAATATCATCATCATACTATATCATTTCATCATAATAAAGATATTAGTCCAAGTCAACACTCAAAATACGTCCCTGTGTACTTTTAATGTTTTGTATTTTTATTAAAAAAATACTGAACCATGCCTATATCTCAATGTTCCAGCACCTGCACAGCAAACACACTGTCCAGAATTTGGTTCCTGATATAAAGAAAGCAAGCAAGAAAGAAAGAAGTAAAGAAAAATAATTAGCCTGGGACTAAGATTTATCTGTTTAAAAGATATTTCAGGGCAAGACATGGTATTGTTAATTTTAAGCATTTTCCTGTATAATAGGACCTTGCAGGTGATCCATGGAACATTATTAGGTTATTAGGGTATTTTTCCCCTTTCCATGCCCCAGCCAATATGACCCAGGAAAGCTGGGCTGTCTCATTTTTACTCCTGGGATTTTAATAGCAATGTTAAAAAGAAAAAGAGAAAAAACTTGTACTCATGTACTGAGTTTCTCATACAACATCTTTACTTTTATTACAATTATTTTTACATCATGTTTTGAATGAGTTAGTCAGATATACATTTGTGTTTAACAAATATGTATTCGGTTTTTTCCATTGTTTATGTAATTTTAACATTTTATTTATATCTTTACACAATCATGTGATTCATGTATAGAAAGTCAAGATAGCTTAGTGAACTAAGCATTTGCTTTGCCAAGCGCAGGGACCACAGTTCCATCTTGGGTCCCCAAATGTAGCATTGGCCCTGCCCCCAGGGTTCACTGAGCCAGCAACGCTGTGGAGGCTGAAGACAGGAGGATCACTATGAGTCCAAGATGTTTCCAGCTTCCCCAGCGCTGACATCACAGGCATTCACCATCATGCCCTAACACAGTGGCCAACATGGCATGTGAGACCAGGAATTGAACCCGGATCTTTGTGCTTGCTAGGCAGGCACTGCACTTTGTGAAAGTATTCATTTTTCTATATTGCTCCATCTACTTTATTGATTTATTTAAAAATCTTTTATTTATTTACTACATAGCTTAGACTGGAAGTGATTCTCCTGTTTCAGCTTCCCCAGTGTTAGGATTACAGGTGTGCACCACTGTACTCTGACTTGGTGGCCAGGAGGAGTGCCTGAGGTTCTGGACTCTCACCTCATATAAATATAGAAATCAGCTTAGGGTCCTTGCCCTTGTCAGATAGGCACTTAGACCACTGAGCTATCTCCCCAGCCCTTTCATTTACTTTAATATCATTGCTTCAGTTATTGTAAAATTTAATAATACATACATTAATCATCTGTGAAATAGTCCAGTGATTAAATTTTATTTTAGTGAAAGTTTTACATTTTTGTTAATTTACTTACTTAATTAGGCTCACATAAATAGACACACAAACACACACATATATACATACATACCACAAACCACTGTTTGTATTTACAAGCAATAATGCTATTTTTCATGTGTTAGCCATAAAGACTTCAGGGTTTAACATTTCATTGTAATCTTGACTTAAATTGTGGCAATATTGGGTTGAAATTTTAGTAAGGCTCTACTCGCTGGACTCTGTGAAAATGAAACACAAAACAAGTATCTTTATCAAAACTAGGACCCTTGGGTAGACTCAGCATTTAGGTTTTTTGTTTTACTTTATTTTATTTTTTTAGCCATTTTGTCTCAACATGGATCACTTTGGTTATTAATTCTTACCTTTATATTTGTTGTAATATTTTTGCTGTGCAGTATAAAAACAAAAAACTTTCAGAATTTCATTTATAAGCTCTTCAATTACTATCATATGTGGTTTCAATTTCACAAATATCAAATATTTCTTTTGACATTGGTCACAAGAGAATTTAATTTCCCTCAAAGTTGTATCCATGCCCATGTGATAGATGAAAGGGCTACTCCTTTATTTTCCCATCTGAGGTCTTTGTGAGGATCAAGCCCTACCTTTTCTTCACTGTTAGCGAAAGCAAACTCTCTTTAAAAATCGCTGCTGACCACCATTGCTCACTAGATTGCTTCTCCACTCTTGAGAATCTTAGCTTATCCACTCCTCAAAGAGTTCAAAAACTTCTAATAATTTGCTTATATGTATCTGATTTATTCTAGTTTTCAAAACAGAATTATTAACTTTGTGCACACTATATTTTATTTTCAGGTAGAATTCCTCTTTTTACTTTGCCTTGAGTTACGATTCCTCTATTGTCTTGAAATTCGAATCAGCTACTCAAATTCATGAAATATATTAATTACAGTATTTCACAGGCATGAAGACACACACACACACACACACACGTAGACACAATGTAATTGTTACAGACATGGGGTGAAAATTTGGAGGATTAATAATTTATAAAAATTAAATCTCTCTAACAGAGTTCCTTGCTGACAGCCAACAGTAAAACAAATCTAACTTTATTAAATTAATGCAAAGAAGCAATAAATTTGATAGATAACCTGAATAAGAGAATGAAAAGTAGACTCTAAGATGAGTGATGCAGTGCTACTAAGCTTTTTTATTTGTGTCTTGGTTATATGAGTATACTGTCCTGGACATTAACCAGGGTGTTTTCCAACCAATCTCCGAATGTCAGTGTATACTTCCTGGTCCCCATGGGGTGAGACACTGTCTCCAACAGGCTTTTCTACTGTGATGTTTCCATGCTAGAGCTGCTGGAGCACAGACCAAAGTCACTAAAATTATAAGCCAAAGTAAATCCTGATTCCATCAGGTCAGATGTGTCTGGTATCTTGTCCCAGTGATAGAAAGGCCGATGGATACATAGAAACCAATGAAATAGTTTTGTTTACATTAAAAATACTTATTTCATCTGCTTTTTAATGGATTTGGATTTGTCAAAATTTCTCAAAGGAAGAGTATTAATTCTGTGTGAAGTAAAAACTAGAATATAAAATTAAGTAAAATTGTTTGACCAATTAAAATAAAACATTGAAGTATTTCAATTTATCTACACAATAAAATATTTGAGGATATAGATAAGTTTACTCTGATTTGCGCACTACACACATTGCATGTGTTCAACAGAACATCACATGTGGGGGGCCAGGGAGATGGCTCAGTGGAATAAGCGCTTCCCTAGCAAGCACAACAGCCTGAGTTCAATCCCTGATTCCATTAAAAAAAAAAAAAACAGAAGAGATTTTGGGGTTGGGGAGATGGCTCAGTGGAATAAGTGCTTGCCTGGCAAGTGCAGGAGACTGAGTTCAATCCCTGGTTCTGCCAAAAAAAAAAAAAAAAAAATCACATGCTTCTCCATAAATATATATAAATATATAATTTTCATTTCTGAATTAAATTCTATTTTGAAAACTGAAAATTAAAAGCAAAACCATTCAGAAAATGTTACATTAGCAGTATTCTGAATAAATCTAGAATGAGGAATATCAAATGCTTTCAGATTGAAGAATATTATCAGGTACGAGGATGAAATCTGAAAATAATAATGATTGAGATTCTTTAGTAGAACATGAAAGCCCTAATAGCATTTAAGAAAAGTATGACATCATCAAAATTTATAAACCTAACTTATGAAAATACAAAGGAGCATAGAAAATTCATAGCATCACAATTGCCTCCTATTTCTTTGATTTTGATTGACAAAAATAAAGAAAAATATTAATAAATATAAAAATATTTGAATAGCACCATCAAAAATTTCTCTAATGGCAAACATTATTTTCTATTGAATGAAAAATGACATTTAACATTTCTGTATATTACACTTGCTAGATGATAAATAGAGAAAATGGAATTTGGTTAAGATAAAATAAAGACAAGAATATGGAAACGTGATAAATATCAATACCAGCAAGTACTTAGGAAACTGTTTTAGCAATAAATGCTTGAGTTGTAGAGCAAAAGAACTAAAAGCCACAACTTCTGTTTCTGCCTGAAATAAGATAAAACAATTTTTTTTAAGAAAACTGAATATGCTAAAAAACAATTTGGAAAACAAAACTAATGGATGAATACAGAGAAGAATAAAATACAAAATAATGGCCAAATTACTGAAAATAGAAGCTAATATAGATTCTTTAACAGAAAAACCTCTGACAAATTTATTTTTGAAAAATAGTTTCTGTCTATCCAAAAATGGCTGTTACCTAGTAGATTTTCTGTGAAATATAACAGGATATTGCTTTTTGAAGTTACAAAATCATTGTCTTTTACTCAACCCTCTCCACATCAAATATCAGATCCTTTCCCTTCTCCTTGTAAATATGTTCAAAGCCAAAGGAATCTTAGGAATCCATCTTCTCTACTGGACAATGTAGCTTGGTAACTTGTCATCCTATATATCCAGTACAGCCATTAAAATGTCTGCAAATATTTGTGTTAGTTACTCCTCTCTTGTTACTGGGACAAATACCTGACACTCAAAATGAAGGAAGGAAAGGTTTATTCAGATCACAGGTACTGGAAGTTTCAAGACACTAGAGGAGAGGCTGGGGCATTGCCTTGTCCAGGATGGACCCCTCCACATGAGCCCCAAAGGCTCATGCACATCCCTTTCTGCAAAAACCATTTTAGTCCATCTCTAAGAGTTGCCAAAGTCCCAACAGATTCAGCATTGCTGAAAATTCCAAGTCCCAAGACTCATCCAAGATCCAAGGCAAACTCTCAACTGTGAGCCCCTGTACAAATGAAAAGTTAAGTACATCCAACATTCAAAGGCACAAGATAAATGTTACCATTCCAGAAGGTACACACAGAAGGATACTAAGCATTGGGACCAACACAAGTCCAAAATTCAGCAGGGCAAACATTAAGTCCTGCAGTTTCATGTGGGACATCCAAAGCAATCTGTGATGAGTTGTGAGCTCCATGTGGCTCCACCCTGTGGTACTCTTGGTGCTAGCTTCCATGGCTTCTCTTTAGGCATCCAATTTGCTCCCTTCTTGCAGTTTCCCTTAGATGATCCATGTTCCTGGCTTTTCCAAAATTCTGGGGTTTCCTCAGAATAGGCTTCTCACTTACAGCTTCACAAACTGCCCTCTCAGAGGTACACTGCCTGGCCTCACAAGCCTTCTTCTGAAATCTAGGTGGAAGTCTTGTTAGCCTCAGAACTCCTGCATCCTGCGTGTGCCTAAAACCAGTACCATGTAGATGATCCCAAAGTCTGCTGCCAGCTGGAGCAGTAGCCAGGCTTTCCTCTCTCTTAGCTGCAGAAATCAAGTGCCTTGATCACGAAGCACTCTGGTCCTGATTCCGAGGAACAAATTCTCTATGCCAGTGCCATTCTGTAATCTGGTGTGACTGCTGCCTCCATTCTGGAACCTGGTGTAGTCACCACCTACCTCCACTCTGGAACACGTGGCTCTTTGGCTTTCTCCCCAAAGCAGTCTCTCACTGTTGTGAATCTGAGGTTGCAAACGGCAAGAACCTGCCTCCTCCTGTGATGCACTCAGGACATCTTTTCTTCTCTCCTGTTCCTCCTGGGAATAGAGATCTCAGCTCTAGCTTTGCAGTACATAGCCTTCCAGGCACTTCTTTCTGGCCAAATTCACAACATTTTAAATCATGCTGCTGGGCTCTTTGCTCTTGATTTTCAACATATATTTGACTAACAGCAACCAACAATAACCATGCCATCGCTACAATATTTGACTACTTTGAAATTTCCTTTGAAAGATTAATAATCAGTATCCCATGTTTAATCTCAGTGTCAGGCAGTCTCTGGGCATTGGAAATAATCAGACAAAATTTCTGCCAAGACAAAACAAATAATCTAGGTTCCAACAACCAACACAGTCTTTTTTCCCAGAAGAAACCTCCTCAGCCGTGTCTTTACAGGCAAGTTTTCTATCAGTCTTCTGGTCCAAGCTCTGACCATAATCTCCCCTTCCGAATAGCCAAAGGTGTTCTAGCACTTCACTCTCTCTTCCTTTCCTGTCTCTTCTCATAAGCCATTCCCAATAGCTTGTAATTCACATCATTAGGTATAGCCAGAGCAATGAACCCACTTCTCTGGTACCAAATACTGTATTAGTTGCTCTTCTCTCATGGCTGGGAAAAATATCCTATGATCAAAATGAGGGAAAGAAAGGTTTATTTAGCTCATAGTTATTGGAGGTTTCAAGACACAGGAGGAGAGGTGAGAGCACTGCTATGTCCAGAATGACCCTCTCCACATGTCTCAAAAAGCATAGGCTAGCCAGGTTATTGGTTTATGCCTCTCTGGCCCAGCCCCTGGGGCTCCACTCTGGTCCTCTGACCATGCCCCTTGAGCCAAGTGGTGCTCCTCAAGATTGACTACCCCATGATTTACATGAGGCTTTCGGGGGACAACTTGATAAAAACTATAACAACATTCCTTCTCTGAGGATCCCCAGAGTTTCGTATCCAGTCTGTATGTTCATAGGTTTCACTAAAGAACCATTGACTGTATCTACATGTATCTTTATATTTTGACTTTAAGCATCTAAGGTGTGCAGAACAAATGGAAGAGCTGTAAAGATCATGGACTCCACCGAACAGAACCCAATGTGAATAATCATATGACAGTGTTATGTGTTGGTCCATGAAAAATGCTCTGTGTCATGGGCAGTCATCCATCTTTACATTGGGCACCTTGTGGCTTAGGAGCTATGTAGCTTGCATTTCTGATATTACACAATGCACAGGACATCAGAAATAAACTGAATGTCCACCAGAGTCA
Source organism: Ctenomys sociabilis (assembly GCA_004027165.1). NCBI lineage: Eukaryota > Metazoa > Chordata > Mammalia > Rodentia > Ctenomyidae > Ctenomys > Ctenomys sociabilis. The sequence continues at coordinate 1,614 of PVKA01042481.1, read as the reverse complement.
TGCAAGATATCAGATACTACCTCTCACCATGGAGTTTCTATGCATTCATCAGCATTGATTCTTGAGACTCTGGTCCATTCTTTTACTGAAAGCGAAATTATCAGCTAGCATCACATGTTCACTATGAAAATCTACCAATGCTATGAGAATACCGAAAATTTTATTCTACTTGGGAGCTCAAAATTCAGCCTGTCACAATTGTATATATGATATCAGAAAAAGGAGACCACTGTGTAAGACAAAGGCCTTTATTACCAATAGTGGATCAGGAAAAATGAGCTTCGTGTTTATAAAAGGTACCTTAAGAGCTGACTCGTGCCACTGATGATGAACCTCCTGCTTAGAGAGCCTGCATGTTCTGTACTTGCTACAAACATGTCTGTCAAGCCCACACCTTAGCCCAGCAGACATACCAAATGCGTTTCCTGAAGTGTGACATTATGTTTGTTATGTGAGACTAGAAATGTAAACTAAACTTCAGTTACAGAAGAAAATTGTGTCTATATAAAAAATCTCTATACTCTACATGTACACACAAAGTTATATTTTTTTGAAAATATCCACAAAATGAAGTCTTAAATCAAACCTGTGTTGAATTATAAAGTTAAGCATACTCTGATGTTTATATTTGTATACTGTTTTGTATCTTATATTTACCTCTTTAATTTGAAGGTACTATTTGATTTTATTGTTTGAAATTCAATTGTTTGCTTTTTCTCATAATGAATTTTGTACTATGCTACAGATGTTACTGCATTTTCAAATTGATCCACAAACATAAAAAAGTAATACAAATTCTTGATTTTTCTAATTAAATCTGCTTTTCTCAGCTATGTGTATACTTCCTATCACTTGTGTTTAGAATTATTTTTATAGAGCTATTATTTTAATGTAAAATAATAATGTATGCCTTACATATTGTGCATGTAAAAATACAGAAATAACCATTCACCAAGTAACTCATATTTTGATCTTATTCTCTAAAATTTCCAGGATTCTAAAAACATAATCATATAAAACATTATTAAGTGATATACAAATTTAGATAAGCACTGAGGTATACACCCTGTCATATTCTCTGGTTATAAAAGAAAATATTCCATTCCATGATATATGGTTAATACTCTCAAGAAGAACTGGGTGCGGCAACACATGCCTGCGATTCCAGCACTCTGGATGCTAAGGCTACATGATCGCCATGAATTCAAGGCCAGCTTGGGTTACATAGCATGTCTGAGGCCTGAAGGATCTGCATAGTGATACCCTGCCAGAAGGCAAAAATCCTGAAGAATAATTGACATGTAAAATAACCAGTATCTCTACAATTTTTACAAAGAAATAGTGTAGCAACATTTAATAAATGTTATGTTTAGGAATTTTAAACACAAGTTATCCAATGAATGCTATTTCAAGGAAGAAAGTTGTACACCACATTTGGAAGTGACTCTGTGTGACAGCCAAATATCATCTTTAACCTAAAGTTTCTTTACAAGTTATATTATAGAAGTTTTCTCAGTAAAGTGGTATCAGCAAAACTCAGTGGAGTCTAAAATGAGTAGGACTATACATTGATAAAGAACTTGCAACAAATATAAACTAAAATACATGTACATA
>PVKA01042480.1:0-17376 GCA_004027165.1 Ctenomys sociabilis | reverse complement strand
TTATCTTGTAGTCCTGTACATTATTCTGTAGTTCCTTTGTCTGTGTCATCCATGTGGATGAGTCACGGCCAATGCTTGACCAGATTGCTCTCTGTGAGAGCCTGAGAGAAAGTTTTCTCTTCATGCGACTCTCCCCAGGCACACTATAGAACTTCAATCTCTTTCCTCTGTGGCTCCACAATCTCCTTGCTCAGAAAATTTGGAGCTCACCTGAGTCCCATGATATTGCAGTACAGGTTCTCCTATGTCCTGAGTCTTCACTGACCTTGAAAGGCTAGGGCCAAAATGTTGGCTGGCCTTGTGGCTCTTCTATTTCTCCAACTCTGACTTGTGATCTTAGGTTGTTAACCATCCAGAAGAAAAGCTGATTAGTGTCCTGCAGCATATGCCATTCACTTTGCCTTATCTGACTCAATTGATTTTACTTGTTGTACGTTTCCTTTTGTATTTCTGCTGGCAACTATAATTGTAATCTTCTTAGATGGCTTTAGTTTTGTTCCATCTTGAACCCCACTTTCTAGTTCCTCTTCTGTCTTAGACAGAAACCACCTTTGTCTCAATAAATTCTTCCAAACTTTTACCCTCTATTATTCCCAGAATTCATTCTTTGGTTTTAGGGCACACAAGCTTGCTATTTTGGACATCTATAGGTTGGGAATTGCGATATTTCCTTTATATTATTCGGAGGTCCAGAGATCGTCCCTATACCATGTGCCTCTATCAGCACCACAGGGAAGGAGGTAGTATTTGTGGTAGGGGAGAGAGCAGGGACCAATACAAAGGCGTGGTCCTCCAACGTACCAATATTGGGAAGTGATAGAAGCCTTAGGCAGTGGGACCTAGTGGAAGGTCACCCTCAGGCCACTGGGGATGCATCCCTCCCATCCCCTCTCACTGCATCCTGGTCCGCAGTGTAAGCTTTCACACATGCTCCTGACACTATGTACCACTCTCGTCGGTGACCCACTCCCACGTAGATGTCTGACTTCGGACTTGAACCTCCACAACCACGAGCCCAAACGAACTTATTCTCTTTACTTCACAAGTAGGCACTCTGTCTGGTATTTTGTGACAGGGCTGCAAAGCTAATTCATGGGACCTTTGAGCTTGAGAGCTGGGATTTCATAGCCTCTGTCTCTTCCCCAGCCCAAAGGCCACTCAGGTGGACAGACACCAGGAGACTAGAATTCCTGGGGCCCCGGGGCTGGATGGGACAGGAAATTCGGTGTTCCCATCGTCCTTTGCCTTCTGGACAGTTCTCTCTAAATTACGGTACCTCAGCCCCTCTGTACATGACAGTCACCTCACCTGTAGTCAGGGAACACATCCAGCTCTCTGGGAGTCAGCTTCCGAAATCCCAGCACTATGTTTTTCCAGAAAGGGTCCTGAAGAGGAGAAGAAAAGGAGCACAGGGGGGTGCCACAGTCAGTCATAAAGGTAAGAACACAAGGACCAGAGATGTAGCTCAGCGGCTTAAGTGCCTGCCTGACAGCCTGACAATGGGAAGGTCCTGAGTTCAATCCCTGGTACAGAAAAAAAAAAAAAAAAAAAAAAAAAAGATAACACAAACATATACAGTGCTTGTGTGTGCAGGGCATTGTCCCATGCATTAAATTAAATGCATCGGGCTGGGGAGGTGGCTCAGTGGAATAAACGCTTCTCTGGCAAGCGCAAGGGCCTGAGTTCAATCCCCGGTCCTGCCAAAAAATAAACAAATTAATTAATTTAATGTAATGTATCTATTGAATTTTTCATAATAAACCACTGAGGTAAACACTGTTCTTATCCCCATATTAAGGACGGATCGACTGGACTTAGAGAACTAAGATCTGAATCTGCATGCTTTGGCTCCAGTCTATGCTCTTAGCCACTGTGCTCAGAGTGAGAGCAAGACTGAGGGTGAAAGATGGGGTAAAGTTCAGACACAGGAGAGAATGAGGACAGTGGTACAAGTCACAGAATGATGAGAGCATTAAGCAGGGGGTAAGAGAGGGTCAGACAACCTGCATGGAGACCCCAGCCCCACCACTTACTGCTGATGCTGTTTCCTTAGCTGCTTTGAGGAATTACAAAGCTCATTCCCGGCCCCATGAAAGGCAACAGATAGCATAGGCAACATGTTAGCACAGTGGTAAAGGCTGAATAATCATCGCATTGGCACCCGATGAGGGGCCCTGAGCGATGCTGCCTTCTTAGGTACCCTGAACACATCCCTGAAGGCTGCGCTGCTCAGAGACTGGGCTCAAATCTGAGCACTGAGGATTGAACCCCGGGGGGCCCTACCACCGAGCTACATTCCAGCTCTGTACTTAATCCAGTCACTGAATTACCCAGGGTAGGATTGAACCTGGCGATCCTGCCTCAGCCTCTGAGTGCTGGGATTACAGGCATGCTCACCTGCACCCAGCCCCAGCGCTGCCTCTGTGGCCCCAGGGGAGCTATTCCATTGCTGTGGGCTGTGCTTTCTCATCTGTCACAAGAAGATGGCAATCCACCAAGGGATACCTTACTTCTTGGGTAGTGTAAGAATGACATTAAGGGGGCTGGGGAGATGGTTCAGTGGAATAAGCGCTTCCCTGGCAAGTGCAAGGGCCTGAGTTCAATCCCCGGTCCTGCCAAAAAAAAAACAAGAATGACATGAGCCACTGTTGCTGTCCTAGGACACAGTTTGGCTCCATTTTTGGTGACATGAGGGATTGGTTCCATCAAAGGGACACACCTGTGGATCTCTAGGTGTGCGTGACAGCTTCTGGTGTCACATAAAGTGCTCACTGCTGCAGCATATGTTAGAGTTTGGCTCAGACCAGTCCAAGGCTGCTAGCTCTCCCCTCTCCCTGTTCATTAGACGACGGTGTGTTTGTTTGTTTGTATTCACCAATTTAATTATATATTTACTGTATAGGACCACCTGGCTGACTCTCCTTGAAAGAACAACTGCTTCCATTTTGGCTGTGCCTGACCCTGTTGCCGTGTATTGCTATGTACAGAGCTGGCCAGCACTTTTCCTTATCCCTCCAACTGACTTTACGCCATGCACACTGGGCTAGCCAAGGTGCTGGTGGTAGTCTTTGAAGATGGTACATGCATTTCCCCAGTAACCACCACCTGCTGCTCTTTAATATGAGCTGGGTTGAGACAGGACTAAGAGCCCATGCTCCACACTGTCGGTTGGGAATGAGCCTTAAGATAGAGGCTATGATTTCCTGGGGCCTGAGAGATTTCACACTGGAGATGAAGCACTGGACCCCAAAACATTAGCTACTATCTCAATTGTGTATTGTAGATTACTCTCTGCGTATTGCAGAGGTAACTACAGGCCTCCTACCTAGCCCAGCTCATAGTACTCACCTACTTCCTGCCATTCTCAGTCACTCATCTTAAGTCACTCCTCCTTCATGACCGAATAAAACCTGGGTTCAGCCCTGGCTTGAGGACTTTGTTCCAGATAGCCATCACCATGGCTGGATTTAAGACCCCTTGGTTCCCCATAACTATAAGTATGCCTTAGGATCTTTATTTAAGTGGTAGACTGGAATTAACTTGATGGGATTCCAATAACTTACCCCTGGGATTACAAATATAAACTTCCCAGACTGAGATAAGGATGAGGAAAGGCTCTCTACAATTTACAACATGAGGTCCTACTATGTTGCCCAGCCTGGCCTGGAATTCCTGTGCTCAAGGGGTCTTCCTGCTTCAGCCTCTTGAATAGCTGGCACTATAGGTGTATGCTGTCACACCTGGCTAGTTTCACCTTAAGTTCTACTTGTACTTCTTTTGTTTCTTTTAATTTTTTATTTGTACATGTTTGCAATATATAAAGATTTCATTCATTGTAGGGAGTTGCTACAGATAAATAACACATAATAATTCTTTGTATCTCCCCTTCCCCTCTCCTCCCTTCTCTTTTACTTTTATTTTTTCCAGTACTTGGATTGAACTCAAGACCTTGATTCTTTCTTTTTTAGTTAAAATTGTTTTTAGCAAGGCAGAGTAGCCTACAGCTATAGCCCCCACCACTTGGAAGGCTGAGACTGGAGGATCTCTGAGCCCAGGAGTTTGAGACCAACCTGGTTTGAATGTAACAAGACCTCATCCTTGCCTCTCCCAAAATAAAAGGCAATAGAGTGAAGTGAGCCCAATTTGAAACCAGAAATCAAGGGCTGGGGAGATGGCTCAGTGGAATAAGCACTTCCCTGGCAAGTACAAAGGTCTAAGTTCAATCCCCAGTTCTACCAGAAAGAAAGAAAGAAAGAAAGGAAGGAAGGAAAGGAAGGAAAGGAAAGAAAGAAAGAAAGAAAGGAAGCAAGCAAGCAGAAATCTGTTGCCTTACAGGACTCAAAGTATCCCCAGGCTCAGCGCCCCAGCCCTAGTATGTGGTCCCTGAAGGTCAAAGCCTCTTTACTCACCGGAACAGCTTCATGGAAGAGATTGTAGCCTGAGATCAGGGCGAGGCCCATTTTCTCAGCGTTAGGAGAGTGGACGTGGTCCAGAAGGTAGTCGAAGGTCTGCTGGTTCCACGCCCTGAAAGGGTCACCCAGAACCTTGGTCACCTAATGCCCTGAGCTGGACAACAATCTCCAGATCAGCTGAGGTCTGACTAGGCTGGTGGAGCCGTGTCCTAGACCCAGACATCCAGCGTGTCTCCTCCTGCAACACCCCCAATGCCTACCACTCCCCGCACCCCACAAAAACATTCAAACAAAAACTTCCCTGTTCATAGGATGGAGACTAAGGAGGCAAAACATGTCTCATCATCACCCTGAGGTGCTGGTCCAGCCTGGGCTCATGCAGCTGATGATTTTTTTTTTTTTTTTTTTTTTATCCAAATCAGGGATTGAACTCAGGCCCTTGTGCTTGCCAGGGAAGCACTTATTCCACTGAGCCAACTCCCTGGCCCCAAGCTGATGAATTTTAATGAAGGCTTTGATCCAAGTGATCCACCTGTTCAGTGTGGCTTTCTAAAAAATATTCTTGAATTAGAGATCTTGCCATATTGCCCATATTGGTCCCAAACTTGGAGGCTCAAGCATCTTCCTGTCTCAGCCTCCCCAGTAGCTAAGACCACAGGCATGTGCTGCTACTCAGTTCCTCAGCAGTTTCTTTACATTGTTCCCCAGGCTTCCACAGGGAGTTGGCAAGGAAAACTATGATGGTGATGGAGACTGTCTCCTCTACACTCCCATCCCCCGAGCCCCCAGACTACCCTATGACACCCCCACTTACATCTCCTGTGGGTTGCTGGGGCCAGAGAGATAGGGCTGCCAGAGGCCGGCAGCCACGTCAGTGTTGGTGAGTGGGGTGAAGCGGTCTGCGTAGACCTTCAGGTCCAATGACTGCAGGACGGAATGGTAACGCTCGCAGATGCAGAGGGCAGTGGATAGCCCGATGACCCCCGCTCCGATCACCACCACACGCATTGTCAGCTGGGAGGAGGAGAGGGCAGTTGAGGCACATCACCCCCGCCATTACTTCCATCCTCGCTGTGACTGCCACCGAGTACGAAGAGTTGGAAAGGACCAGACACCATGGAGCCCTGTTTATTCTTCATACTTAGGACTCTAAGCTCCAGGTTGGAAGGATTCTCCACCTTCCCGTTTTTTTTTTTTTTTGCAGGGGGACGACATTGAGGTGCGGGGTGGCAAAGTCACTTGCTCATGGTCACGTGACTGGTAAGTGAGTCTTTCTGGATGTTCCCTCAGGCTGGGAATATAAAAGGTTTAGCAGAGCGCATGGCCTGCTGTACACTGGTGAGGCTCGTGGTTAGGACAATAAGTCCTGGCTTCAAATCCCAGACCTTCCTCTGCCATCTGTGACCCGCTAACTTTGAACAAGTTGCCTCACGAGCTTCAACTTCTAGTAAATGCTTCAGAGGATAGGTGGAAAACTGAACGCATCACATCAAATGCTCAGTGCAAAAGAAGTGATTCTGGGCCAGGGATATCGCTCAGTGGCACAGTTCCTGCCCAGTGAGTGTGAGGCCTTGAGTTTGATTCCCGATACAAAAAAAAAAGTTATTCAGGGACCTAATGGTCCGTCTTCTATGTCCCAGCCCCTGTGCTAAGTGATTCATGCACACCGTTTCATCTAAGTCTCAATATTCTTCTGAATTGGAGGCTGCTGGCATTAGTCCCATTTTACAGATGAGGAGACAAAGTCTCAGAGACTTGAGGCAACTTACCCAAGGTCATGGGGTCAGTAAGTGGTGCTGCTGGGAACTGGTTGAAGTTCCAGTGCACTTCACATACACTTATTGCACACCTACTTATAGCTCATCAGTTGATAGAGCTATAAGTAGGTCAGGTGATGGGTGCTTCATAACTTGGGTCTTGTAGCTCAGAACTCAGCTTGCCTTGTGGTGTTGGGCTGGCTGAGCCCTTCAAAGTTTAGAAGGCCTAGTACTATTTTTATATCTTTCTTATTTATTTATTTTATCAGAGTCATGATTCTCCTGTTTTCAGCCTCCCCAAGGCTGGGATTATAGGTGTACACCACCATGCCCAGTCTCAATTGCAGTCTTAGCATTCCCTGGGGGTGGAGCTAGCACGGCATCTTTTATTATATGTTATAATAATATATTAAAATTATTATATGCATTATAATATTTTTTCACTTTCTCTTGGCTAACTTTAAATATACAACCTATCAAGAGCTGGTACAAGAACCATGTAACAAGAACCACTAGATGCATCTTAATTTTTATTATTATTATTATTATTATTATTATTTACCTATTTGTCTATTACAGGGTCTTACTACACAGCTCAGACTCATGACTCATGATGATCCTCTTGCTGTCAACCTCCCCAGCCCTGGAATTACAGGCATGTACCACCATGCCCAGACTCTGGCTGGCTCAGCCTGCCCTGGGGACTGGGCTAGTACAGCATGTGGTGCTGGGGATTGAACCATGGTCCCTACGCTTGTCTAAGGTTGTCTAAGCAGATGTTTTAGTCTGCTGAGATATCTTGCTGGCCTTTTTAATTTAATGTAATTTTATTTTATTTCATTTTTACTAGATGCAGCTTGAAATAGCATCAGTAGACTGGCAAGCTGAGGAGGGCCACTTGTTCAATCCTTCTCTGAAACAGTCAGAAGCCTTTGTCCCTTTACTGCAAAACCTTTCTTAGAGAAAGAAGTCTATTCAGAAGGCAACAATCAAAGCCACAAATCTCTTAAAATACCAGTGTGAGACTGGGCATGGTGGCATATGCCTGTAATCCCAGAATTTGGGAGGCCAAAAATAGGAGGATCACTATGTAAGTTTGATCTGTGTAGTGAGACCCTGTAGACCCTGTACTAAATACATAAAGACAGGGCCAGGGAGATGGCTCAGTGGAATAAGCGATTCCCTGGCAAGTGCAAGGGCCTGAGTTCAATCCCTGGTTCTGCCAAAAATAAAAAATAAATAAATACATAAAGACAAAAAATACCAGTGTGTAACTAAGTGCCTGCTTAGTTAGGCAAGCACAGAGACCAAGCAGATCCCTGGCACCGCATGCCAGGCTGGCTCTACCCCCAAGCATACTGAGTGGGCCACCAAGACTAGGCATAGTGGGCCTGGAAGATAGCTCAGGAGAATAAGTGCTCACCTGGCAAATGCAAGGGCCTGAGTGTAATCCCTGGTTCCACAAAAAAAAAAAAAAAAAAAAAAAAGACTAAGCACAGTGGCACATGAGGAGGCTGAAAACAGGAGGATCTCTAGGAGTCTGAGCTGCATGGTGAGACCTTATACTAAATACATTAAAAGAAAGAATCCCATCAAGCTTGTTGCCAAGGACGGCATCTCAGGTGTAGCCCCCGTTCAGGACGCAGTCATCCTCAGTGCTGGCGTCCTACCCAAGAGAGGCTGATCACTCCCAACTCACCTGATGGGGTGACCCGAAAGCCCAATGCAGCATCTGCTTAGGGCACACCAGTCAATGGCAGGTCAAGAGGTTATTTGGGATTCAGAAAGATTTTTGTTCTCTTTTTTTTTTTTTTTTTTTTTTTTTGTCTTTTTGAGACAGGGTCTCACTATACAGTTCAGGCTGGCCTTAAGCTCACTTTGTAGCTCAGGCTGGTCTCGAACTCACAACAATCCTCCTGCCTCAGCCTCCCGAGTGCTGGGATTATAGGCATGCGCCACCACGCCCGGCTAGATTTTTGTTCTCTTTATTAGCTTAAAAACTATGTCTTCTGGGGACCGGGGAGATAGCTCAGTAGAATAAGCATTTGCCTGGCAAGTGCAAAGGCCTGAGTTCAATCCCCAGTTCCACCAAAAAAAAAAAAGAAAGAAAGAAAAAAGAAAAAGAAACTATGTCTTCTAGGGCTCTCAAGTCAGGAAGATGATAGTAGCTTCATTCAGGAAAACACATCCATCCTGAAGTATTCCCTTCATTTCTTATTTGCCTGAAGAAGTTTCTTTTCACTGGAGGCCAGCATGGTCACGGTAATATTATAAATTCCTGGTGGGGTGCTGGGCATATAGATCAGTAGTATAAGCACCTATCTGGCAAGTGCAAGGTCCTGAGTTTGATCCCCAGTACCACAAAAGTAAATAAATAAATAAATAAATTCCTGGTGGACAGTGTTTATTTGGCTTAACAAGTGCAATGCAACAGTTCTTAGTTTTCTCTTCTGCTCTGTAACTCTACCTCTTGGGATGGCTCCGTCCTAGGATCACCACCAGGAGCCCTGCAGGAGGGGTGCATGTGGTGGTGGGGCTGTCCACAGGGGTTCCTGCTCTGCTTGATCTTACTGTCACTGCAGTCCCCGAGGCTACTCAAAGGCACTACCTGGGCATGGCTTGTCCCACTGTTATGAAGACAGCTGACATAGTGGCCCTTCAGGCTTTCTCCCCATCACTGTTGACCCTTACATTTTAAATACTTTAGAATCCATTTTGGCATCAGCGTTGGTAACCTAAACTACTTCAAGTCTTCTTTCTTCACCTAAGGATTCATTTCTTTTCTTTTTCTTGTTTCTGTTTTTGGATTTTTATTTTATTTTATTTTATGCAAAGAAATATTTCTGGGGCTGGGGAGATGGCTCAGTAGAACAAGTGCCTGTATGGCAAGTGCATGGTCCTAAGTTCAATCCCCAGTACCTCAAAAAAAAAAAAGAAAGAAACAAAGAAATATTTCTGGCAAAGACAACCCCCACACCAGGGGCATCAAGCTGCAGCTCCTTGCTAGCTCCACCAAACAGCCGACCTGACAGAGTGAAGGCAAGGTCCATGCCCCAGAGAAGAAGTCAGCTAGAAGAGTCGGCCACTCCAGGGAGAAGGGACATGTGTGCCAGCAGTGCTAGCTCTAAGAAAAGCCTACAGCTGGCATAAACTAAAAACACAGCATAGGGTTTTACCCGGGGACTGACTTCTTCATGGTTGGGATAGAGTTCAAGAAGAAGGTCAGTGCAGCCCTGCCATATTGCCAGAGAGAGTTTAATTGGGTGTCATTTGGAGAAGGGGTTGATTGTCACAGAACAGCTATGCCACAATTTTACTCCAGGACTGAAGTATTACCCTACCACAGAGACTGGGTGAGAAATGGACCTGGGAGACAGATGCTAAGAGGTGAGGAGTAGATGTACATCTCCTGAGAGGCCCTGAGAAATTCAAGCTCAGGCCAGGAAGGACACCGGTGGGAGGCCAGGTGTGAGGCCAGGTGGGAGGTCAGGTGGGAGGCCAGGTGTGAGGCCAGGTGTGAGGCCAGGTGGGAGGTCAGGTGGAAGGCCAGGTGGGAGGTCAGGTGCGAGGCCAGCTGTGAGGCCAGGTGTGGCAAGTATGACTTTCAGAGTGTCTGGATCTGAAGGTGATGGTGTTGGTGCTGGTGGCCCACTGGAGCCTCGCTCATCTGCCAGCATCCATGGAGACCAGGTCTGACTGCTTCCCTATACACCAAAGTGACCAGAGATATATCTCAGCTTGAACAGTTACCATAGACTGAGGTTTATAGAGACAGGGACCTTCTGAGCAGAAGGGTCACCTCACAAACCCACAGGCTTTTTATAAAGCAAGACTGGGAGGACTGTGACTTGCTGGATTTCAAAGAGTGCAGGTCCTCAGAGGAAGGAAACCATTCATTCGAAAATACATAGGAATATTTTTCTTGTGACCCATATTTTTTTTTCGCCTCTACATTGTTTTGCTTTTTGGAAGATAGTGATAGTTTGAGTTTTATTTATTTTCTTTTTCTTTAAAAAGTTGGTTCTCTTTTTTCTTTCTTTTCTTTTATCACACACATGTTGTTTGTTTGAAACAGGGTCTCACTACATACAGTAGGATAGCCTTGAACTCCCTTAGGTAACCCTGATGGCCTGCAACTCAGAATGATCCTCCTGCCTCAGCCTCCCAAGTGCTAAGGTCACAGACATGCACCACCATGCCCGGCTTCTCAATTTTTAAATTTCTTCTTTTCCTTTCCTTGGTCCCTTTTTTTTTTTTAATATATGTAGTAGCCTGCGTGGTGGCGCAGGCCTGTAATCCTAGCACTGGGAAGGCTGAGGCAGGAGGATTATTGTGAGTTCGAGACCAGCCTGAGCTACAAAGTGAGCTTAAGGCCAGCCTGAACTGCATAGTAAGACCCTGTCTCAAAAAGACAAAAAATAAATCAATAAATAAAATAAAATAAATGTATGTGGTAGAGGGTCTACAGGTTCTCACTACACAGATTGAACTTGCAATGATCCTCCTGTTTCTCAGCCAACCAAGCACTGGGATTACAGGCACACACCACCATGCCCAGTCTCAATTGCTGTCTCAGCACACCCCAGGGAGAGGGCCAGCACAGGCACTCCGGGGATCTATTCCAGGCCCCCGCGTCTGCCTAACCAGGCACTTTACCCCACTGAGCTATCTGGCTGGCCTTGGTCACTTTTGTTTAACACTATTAATATCCCTTGGCTACTTAATTGGCTCCTTTATTTCCCTTTTATCACCTTCTCCTCATCTCCCAGTGCTTCATTGTTCAAATTCTACCCTTGTCATGCTCCCATTCCTCACAACCTCTACCCATACTAATACAACCATTAAGTTGTATCACTCTGTAGATACTTGCTTACTATGGTTGTGAGACAGAAAAACAGAGCGCCCTGGGCCCCCGCCTCTCTCTAAGGACTCAGCCCTCAACCCCGAGGCCTGCCTTTCAGGTAAAGTTAGCTTCTTACTCTGTTCTGTGTGTTAACCAGGTGACAGCAGCTTCCTCACCTTGCTGTGCTTCCCTCTCCCTATTCAAGCTGCATCACAGATGCTTGTTGATGACTCCCCAGCAGGCTGAGCCAGGTGTTCAAAGTGGTAAAACTTTCAGCTTCAAGTAACCACCTTTAGCCGGGCGTGGTGGCACAGGCCTGCAATCCCAGCACTTGGGAGGCCGAGGCAGGAGGATTGTTGTGAGTTCAAGACCAGCCTGAGCTACAAAGTGAGCTTAAGGCTAGCCTGAACTGCATAGTGAGACCCTGTCTCAGAAAGACAAAAAAAAAAAAGTAACCACCTTTGTTTATCTCACCCTTTCCAGCAACAAATTCTAGGGCCAGCCAGAGAGAGCAGTGGCCGCAGTTCATGCCTGCCCTGCCCCCTGCCCTGAGGTGCGCTGTGTTGAGACCACGATTGAGTGCCTGTAATCACAGCACTCAGGAGGCTGAAAACAGGAGAATCACTACAAACCTGATCTACGTAGTAAGGCCCTGTGGACTCTCTAGACCCTGTACTAAATATATAAAAAAGGGGGGTCGAGGAGATGGCTCAGTGGAATAAGTGATTCCCTAGTAAGCGCAAGGGCCTGAGCTCCCTGGTTCTGCCCCCCCTAAAAAGAAACCCATAAAAAATAAAATACAATAAATTCTACATGAAAATTCCCCTAACCCAGATTTGGGGCTCAGATTTTGGGGTGCTGAACTCCTCTGGGCCTGCTGGCATAACACGGAGTTCCCTCCACCTCTGAGTGCCAGTCAGCTTCCTGCACCACTGGTAAACCTGGCTTCACTGTAGTACTTGGGAAAACCCAAAATCGCTGTGACAGTTAACATACTGTAATATTGTTAGTGGAGGTACAGTTGTTCCAATGAGTAGGTATTTACTGTGGGTCAGTATCTGGTTTGTGTTACTGTTTACACTGTAATCATAGATTTCTTTTCTATGGTTAAGGGTGGTACATTACGGATTCTTAGGGTTTGTCAATATCCAGTTTATGTTTTCCACTGCGATTGTTTCTGATTTTACTATGATAGCCAAGGTGACATAGTTACTGCTCTCGGTTGGTATTTTTCTATATACCAATATCAGGATTGCTTAGGAGTCATGAACAGTACTGCAGTCTATCCCCCCAAGAACTTGATACTGGGCCAAATAAACTAAAAACTCCCTCCCAGGAGCTGGTTGGCTCCTGGGACAGAAGCAAGGACCAATAGTTAGCTATGTCCAGAGAATACCTCTAAAAATAGATTTAACTAAGGAGGTCACTATACTATCCACGCACACACACACACACACACACACACACACACACACACACACACACATACTGCAAGGCTGGGGATTTAGCTCAGTGGCACAGTGCCTGCCTGGCAAGTGCAAAGTCCTTAGTTTGATTCCTGGCACACACACAAAAGTTCACTCTATACTAACAACAAAACTACCCACTATAATCAACCTATAATCCTCAGCACTGAAAATAAACAAAAAATAGAAAGCAAATGTAAAGGCAAGGCAATAAAACGTCTCCAAAAATTCCCAGCTCCTCCAGAGCCCATCCAGCGGGGGAACTCAAAACACACACAGCTAGTCAAAATACCTGAAAGGGTAACAGTGGAGGTGTTAAGCAAATCAAAGAAACTATAATGAAACAGATAACAATCCTAATGAAACAAACGATCAGCAAGTCTACAGAGGATACTAATGAAAAATAGCAGGAAGAGATGCAAAGAAAGAGATGCAAAACATGAATGGAGAATAGAAAATAATTGATGTCCACAAAAAACTCTAAAGAGAAGTCCAGGAGATTAAAAGTATTAAATGTATGGGCAGCAGAAGTGACTGAAAAAACAAGAGAACATAAAAAATGAAGCCAACAGCTGTTAGGTGATACAAAGAGGACTAATTTAAGATTAATTAGAATTTGTGAAAACTCAAAAGATAGTACAAAGGGCTAAAAAAAAAAAAAACAACTTTACGGGGGTCAGTGAGATAGCTCAGCAAACTAACATGCCTGCTTAGGCAAGTTTAGGCAAGTGCAGGGACTGCTGTTCAGTCCTGGTACCACGTGCCATGCCAGTCCCACTCCCAGAGCAAGCTGACCTGGCCACAGTGTCTGTGTGTGGTGGCGCATGCCTGTAATCCCAGGGCTCGGGAGGCTGAAAACAGTAGGACCACTATGAGTCTGAGCTGTGTAGTGAGATCCTGAAACAACCCAACCAAATACAGTAACAATTTTTTTTTTAAATCCTTCTTACCACAGAAGAACACAAAATTTTCTACACATTGAAAAATGAATTAATATACAGCTAAGTGAGGCATATATAACCCTATAAAAGCTGATCAGAAAAAGACTATTATGTGATACCTCATAGTCAAAATACCAGGAATCCAACGCAGAACAGAATTTTAAAAGTTGCTAGAGAAGGCTATGAATGACTTATAAAGGAAAACTCATCAGAATTGTAGTAGATATCTCAACACAACCTCAAAAGCAAAAAGACCTTGAAATAAAGTGGGTTGTTTTGTTTGTTTGTTTTGGTTTTTTTGCTTTGTTTTTTTGAGACAGGGTCTCACTATGCAGTTCAGGCTGGCCTTAAGCTCACTTTGTAGCTCAGGCTGGTCTCGAACTCACAATAATCCTCCTGCCTCAGCCTCCCGAGTGCTGGGATTACAGGCATGCGCCACCACGCCCGGCTGGAGTAAAGTGTTTTACTCACTAGAAGAAAATAGGGCTGGCCAGAAAGCTCAGTGTATTAGGTGCAGGGACTAGGATCAATCCCAAGCCTGCCAGGCCCACCCTGGGCCTGCTGAGACAGCAATTGAGACTGGGCATGGGGGCGCACACCTGTAATCCCAGTGCTTGGGAGGTTGAAAAAAAAACAGGAAGGATCACAGGTCTGATCTGTGTAGTGAGACCCTGTAGACCCTGTACTAAATACATTTAAAAAAAAAAAAAATAGCTTCCACCCCACACTGATATATCCAATAAAATTATCTTTCAAAACTGATAGAGAAATAAGATATTTTCACGATAAAGACCACCTAAAAGAAATTTGTGGCCGGGCATGGTGGCGCATGCCTGTAATCCCAGCACTTGGGAGGCTGAGACAGGAGGATTGTTGCGAGTTCGAGACCAGCCTGAGCTACAAAGTGAGCTCGAGGCCAGCCTGAACTGCATAGTGAGACCCTGTCTCAAAAAGACAAAAAAAAAAAAAAAAAAGAAATTTGTGATCATCAAACCTGCAGTCCAACATGTTCTCAAAGATATCACAGAGACAATGAAGCTAGCAATGCCAAAAGGTACAATTGAATGAATGCACCAGGTGCATTTGCAATTAGGTAAAAAGAAATGGAATCAGCACCAGGAAAATAACACAATGGCAGGTATAAGTCAATACTTGTCAGCTATAACTATACCTGCAAATGGTCCCAATTCACCAATCAAAAGACGCAGATTAGCAATATAATCAGGAAACAAACTCCAACAGTATTGTATATATAGGAGACATATGTAGCCCAAAATGAATTTATAGACTAAAAATCAAAGGATGGAAAAGAATATTCCATGCAGGGGCTGGCTCAGCCGACTAAGTGCTTGCTTAGGTAAGCACAGGGGCCAAGGTTGGATCCCTGGCACGCCATGCTGCACCGGCCCCACCCCTGGTACGCTGAGCCAGCCATGGAGTCCAAGAGTCATGGTGCATGCCTGTAATCCCAGCACTAGGGAGGCAGAAATCAGGAGGATCACTACAAGTCCAAGCTGCATAGTGAGACCCTAGACACACACACACACAGCACATTCCATGCAATATCAAGCCCCAAAGAAGCAAGAGTATCTACCCTGTTTTCAGACAAAGTGGACCCTACACTGAAACTATTCAAAAGAGACAAAAAGCACATCACATTTTGGTTAAGGTAACTACTGAGCAGGAAGAGGTGGCAATTATAAAAATATGTGCATCAACAATTGAGTACCCAACTTCATGAGAAAGACATTTCTAGACATAAAAGACCAGATAAACACAAATACAATTATGATAGAGTACTTTAGTAGTTCACTGACACAAAAAATCAACATGAAATATCAGAGCTGAGCCAAACCTTTGAACAAATGAACCCAATTGATATATACAGAATATGCCACCCAACAACAATATAATACATATTCTTTTTGGCAGTACATGAAACATTGTCTCCAAACAGACAACATGGGGGGCTGGGGAGATAGCTCAATAATATAAGCGCTTGCCTGGCAAATACAAGGGCCTGAGTTCAATCCCTGGTTCTGCAAAAAAAAAAGAAAGAAACAAAGAAACAAAATAGACAACATGCCAGCCAATAAATCTTGCTTAAGTACATGCAAAAGAATCAAAATTTTATCATGAATCGTGGTATCAGATCATACCACAGTGAAATTAGAAATCAGTAACAACAAGCTGGTGAGATAGCTCAGCAGTCTAAAGAGCCTGTTTAGCAAACTGAGGCAAGCACAGGGACCGTGGTTTGATCCCTGACACCACATGCCACACCAACCCTACCCCCAACATGGGCTGAGCCAGCCACACACACACAAAAAAAAAAAAGGAAAGGAAAGAAAGAAAAAGAAAACAGTGGCAAGAAAAACCACAGAAATTATGCAAAGCCATGGAAATCAAACAACATAATCTTGAATAATCAGTGGGTGACAGAAGAAATTTAAAAATAACTAAGATAGTTTCTAGAATTAAGTAGTGACAGTACAATATACCAGAATTTATGGAACAGGGGGAAAGCAGTCCTACAAGCGAAGTTTATAGTGGTAAACACTATATCAGAAAAACAGAGCCAGCTCAAATAAATAACCTAATGATGCATCTGAAGGTCCTATAAACACAGAAACAATCCAAGTTCAGAGCCAGAACACAAAAGGAAATTATAAAAATCAGAGCAGAAATCAGTAAAACAACAACTGAAAAACAATACAAAGACTTAATGTGTAGAAGAGCTGGTTCTTTGAAAGAATAAATAGATAAGCGCTTCCCTGGCAAGTGCAAGGTTCTGAGTTCAATCCCTGGATCTGCGGAAAAAAAAAAAGGATAAATAGAGAAACTCTTAGCCAGTATCAGAGAGAGAGAGTCAATGCAGTTAGACATAAAACAGTGAAATCACAATGCACATCCCTGAAATCCAGATTAATAGTAATTACTTCACAATCTATATGCTGATAAAATGCAGAACTCACAAGAGACAGAGATTCCCAAATACATATGAATTACCAAGATGGGGCCATGAAGACTTAAAAAAAAAAAAATGACTTAAAACATCCTCAATAATTTAAGGACAATGAAATTGAAGCAGTCATTTTAAAACCCACCAACAAAGAAAAGCCCAGGATCTTATGTCCTCACTGCCAGATTTTACAAGCACTTTAGGGAAAAAATATAATGCCAATATTCCTCAAAGTTATCATGAAATACAAAGGGAAAGCAAATTCCTGAAGTTGTTCCTGGAAGGTAGATCCTAATTCCAAAACTGGACAAGGATCCATCCAAAAAGAAGAGAGCTTAGGCCAATCTCTAATAAACATAGATGCAAAAATCCTCAACAAGATATTGACAAGGGCTGGGGAGATGGCTCAGTAGAATAAGTGCTTGCCTGGCAAGTGCAAGATCCTGAGTTCAATCTCTGGTACCAAAAAAAAAAAAAAAAAAAAAAAAAAAAAAAAAAAAAAAAAAAAAAAAAAAAAAAAAAAAAAAAAAAAAAAAGACCCAAGATATTGACAAACAAAATGCAATAAATCATCATAAAGTTCACACACACCATGACCATGTAGGCTTCATCTCAGGTATGCAGTGACAGGCCAACACACACAATTCAGTAAGTATAACCCATCACATAAACAGAAGGAAGGACAAAAATCATATAATGGTCATCTCACAGATGCCAAACATTTGACAAAGTCCACCATCCATTCATAATTAAAATACAAACAAAAGGTGGCGCATGCCTGTAATCCTAGCACTGGCAAGGGTGAGGCAGGAGGATTGCTGTGAGTTCGAGACCAGCCTGAGCTACAAAGTGAGCTTAAGGCCAGCCTGAACTGCATAGTGAGACCCTGTCTCAAAAAGACAAAAAAAAAAAAAAAAAAAAAAAAAAAAAAAAAAAAAAAAAAAAAAAAAAAAAAAAAAAAAAAAAAAAAAAAAAAAAAAAAAAAAAAAAAAAAA
>PVKA01042479.1:0-17391 GCA_004027165.1 Ctenomys sociabilis | reverse complement strand
TTCTTTTTTTTTTTTTTTTTCTTTTACAGAACCAGGGATTGAACTCATGCCCTTGTGCTTGCCAGGTGAGCACTTATTCTATTGAGCCATCTCCCTGGCCCCTAAGTCTTTTTTTTTAAGGGTCTGGCCTAGAAGATGGCACATACCTCTTTTACTTATATCTCATGTTGACTCCATGGGGAGAGAGGAAAAAAAGGGAGAGGGAGAAATAAGGGAGGGAAGGAGGGAGGGAAGGAGAAAGGGAGAGACAGAGACGGAGAGAGAGAACAGAGAGACAAAGGAAAGCGAGACAGTTGGGAGCACAGATAAAGCCACTACCACTACAGTTTGGAGGAGCTCTTGTAAGACTGACAGGCCATCTTACCTGGTTTAGACCCCTGCTGCTGACGTATGGTCTTAGCAGCTCGTTTTGTTGCTCTGCACAATGAGGTAAGGATAATTATTGAGTCTGCAAGTCTCAGTGGAGAGTTAGAAGCCCAAATAAATTACTGTGCCTGAGAGCTTGGGATGGGCTGCCAGGATGGATGGAGCTACATGGGGACCCCTAAAGGGACTGTGCCAGACTTCACTTTTAAACTGTCAGGTTTCAGCTTGGTTTGGGGTGAAAACCAGACATCTGAAGCTCTTCGGTGTTGTCTTTCCACTCTATGGCTAGAACCTCAGCACCTCCAGTTTACTCCAGGGAGCAGCACCCCCACCCAGTCCACCTACTCCTAGGCTTCCCATACTCCTCAGGAGAGAGGACCCCTGCTGACTCCTGGGCTCTGATCTCATGTGGCACGGAGGGCCCTGGCTCAGGACCACAGGAAGGAAGCCTGCGAGTAACCCCCAGGGGTGCCAGGTGGAACCGTTTGCCCACCTCCTGCAGCAGACCACATAAGCAGGGGCAGCATGCTTTTGCACTTGGGCGACTCATGTGGCAGTCCACAACCTCATCAGTTTTCACAAGGCCTGTTCTTATCACAGCCTCTAAACCCCTTAAAGAAGGAAGGAAGGGCAGACTTCTTCAGCACCAGTTATACCACACACAGGTGTATAAATGCTGCCATCTCTGTCCAGCCAGCCTCTACCAGCAGGCATCAGAGCTTCCTTGGTGGTGTGTGAGGACTTAAAGTTTGCAGGAGTACTTGATTTAGTACCATAGAACCATCAAGAGGACAGAGGTGAGTTTAAATCCAGGCCCACTGATACCAAGCGTGGTTCTCTCCCATGGGCCCATGACTATTGAGAAGGCAGTTGAAGAGGAAGGGGCAGAAACCATGTGTTCAACGAGTGCCTCCCTCACCCCCAGCCCCTGCCCTAGCACAATTTCTCACCCACAGTAGGAGCTCAAAAGAATCAAGTGGAATGGGGCTTTTCATCACTTCTCTGAAGAGTACAGACATACACATCGGATCAGTGACTGACTGGGTATACCGGGGGTGTTGCACTGATATTTGAAAAAGAATCATATCTATGCTCCAAGAGCTAAAGATGAAAATTCCTTCATGGAGGAGAGTTGTCCTACAGGCAAAGCCAGGGAATAGAACTGAGACGGGTGTCCCTGCATGTGACGGTCTGCACCCTGCTTCCCGGCAGCACCGGAGCAGGGGCCACCAGGGGCCCGCATCGCCAGTGTCTGAGCCCCTCTCAGCCTGAACATGTGGCTCACAGCCGGCGCTTCCAATAGGCATGTTCAGAGGAGACAGTTCCTGTGTGGCATGAGTGTGGCAGCCATCCATCCTGGGATTTCTGGCACAGTCCAGGGTCACATCTTTGTCCCAAAGTTCTTCAAAAGCTGTAGGAATCTTGCTGTTAAATTTGGAAAATTATGGTTACAACAGGCATGTGGAAAGTGACTTTTATTGCTTCCTGCCATGGTTCAAAGGCATAAAGGCTGGTCTGCCTCAGGACAGCCTGTGTCACCAGGAGATAGAGCTCACCAGGGTGCTGTTATTCTGCTTCGGGCAGGAATCAAAGGAATGGGGGCTCAGACAGAAGGGGCTGTCCTGAGAACTGGGCTTCCCAGAATGTCAGAGGCAGTGCTGACAGGAAAAGAGAAGCAGCCAGAGCAGAGCTGCTCTTGGTCTCACTGCACAAAAGAAGGGGCAAGTGACCGAGGGTGACACATGCACAGTGGTATTTGGGGAAGCGAGAGCTCTCCCTGAGGACCAAGATGCCTGCGGGGGTCTGGGGGTGGGGTAGCTCAGTAGAATAAGTGCTTGCCTGGAAAGTGCAAGGTTCTGAGTTCAATCCCTGGTTCCACAAAAAAAAAAAAAAAAAAAAAAAAGGTGCCTGTAGACTGGAGACTAAGCCTGGGCGGTGGCCCTGGACAAGCTCTGTGGTACGTACTTTTTCCACACTTGCTTGGGTCACTGCTGGGAGACAGCCCAGCCCAGCCCAGCCCAGCGCACTCCTGTCCTCTGTGAGCCACCCATCGACCCCTCCTATGCAGCAGCAGTCGGGGTCCTAGGGGGCAAGCCACTGCCCCATCCTAATAATCCCCACCAGCTCTGAACACACTGGCATCCTGCCACTGCCCCCTGCCTTGTTCTCACTGGTTAATGAGAATAACAGTGGGAGCGCTAACTGCAGGCTGGCTCTTCTTCCCTGAGGGGACTCTCACCACAAAACATTTAAAACTCAAAAGCATTCCCTTCTACATGAAGGAGCACCTTGGCTGTCAGAATCAGCTCTGCTCAGCTTCCTTCCTTAGCTGGGCTGTCCCACTTGGTGCCCCCTCCAACAGCTCTGTGAGAAGATGCATCCACCCCGAGGCCACTTGTTCTAGATCATTCTTCTTTGATTTTAAGTCAGACTTGTCTGTGTCTGTACACAGGTCCTGATGTCAAGCAGGTCCCACTGGGATTTGGAGCCTTGGGGCAGGCTGGGCAGGGCCAGACTACACAGCATCTTGTCCTCTGGCTCCTGTCCACGAGTTCCACAGACCTCATTTTCCACAAGAATTTCTGTACCACAAATATTAGAAAGCCAAAGAAACACCTCGTGCACCCAAGGTGTAATGCAGAGCGTTTGAACCATCCCAAAATGAGAGGGATTTTTTGCTTTCTTGTAAGTCTTTTTAAATATGCTGAGGAGAACTGATGAAAAATTACTAAACCCGATGAACTTCTGGCCAGAGGCAAATCACTACAAGCAGCAGGCCAAAGGGCAGGAAACTCTTGAGGTAAATCAGTGCGAGGTGTCCATTCAATCTCAGATCAAATCTGCCATCTAGCACCAGGAAAAACCAGACCTTATGTGATTAATCTAAGCACCACCATCACTTCGTGTTTCCTTTCTTTTTTACCTCCTTCCTGTAAGTTATTTCCCTTTGTTTGCTTTTTTCTACCTCTCTATTCTTCCTATTTACTCTTAGAAATAGTCATATTAACTTATAAGTTCTCTCTCATGTGATTTGTAAGATTTACCTCTTCTTTTTTTGGGTGTATATGGACATTTTGGGGCTGGCGCAGAGATGAGGCTATCATCAAAACAAAGGGCTGGGGAGATACTCAGTAGAATAAGTGCTTGCCTGGTAAACGCAGGGTCCTGAGTTCAATGCCTGGTACCTCAAAACAAACAAACAAAGAACAGCTTCCATCCTGCACTACTCTTTCCACATGGATTAAAAGACACAAAATAAGGGGCCGGGGAGATGGCTCAGTAGAATAAGCACTTCCCTGGCAAGCGCAAGGGCCTGAGTTCAATCCTCAGTTCCGCCAAAAAAGAAAAAAAAAAAAAAGACACAAAATAAAATATCTGCAATATGTACTTTAAAGGGATATGATGGAGGAAAATGTATAGTGACAGAAAGATCAAAGCTAGGCTGTTAGAGGGGCTTTGGAGAAAATAGAACTTGGCAGCATGTGAACTTGTAAACTCACAAATGCTATGCTAGCGATAAAAAGGTAGTCTTTGTGTTTTTAATAATTAGACAAGAATACAATTTTTAAGAGAATTAAGGATTTCACCAGACATGTGACCCGTGATGTCTCCCATCCCTCCATCTCAGCTCAGTGAATTAAGGGAAGATTTATCCGGAAGAGGAAGCCCAAGTCTCAGTCTCTGCCTGGCTTCGCCTGTCTCACTCTTCCCCTGCCCCCCCCCGCACCCCCCCCTCCCCCGAGACAGGGTCTCACACGTGGATCAGCCTGGCCTGAACTCCTGGGCTCCCGCAATCCAACTGCCTCAACCTCCTAACAGAAACTGGGCTACAGGTGTGTGCCAACAGGCCCGGCTTCTGAATCTCTTAGGAAATAGTTTAGGTCTTCCGTGGTCTATGCAGGAAAGATTGGAGGCATCAAAAGGAGTCTCAGATGTTAAAATGCCCATAGGAAGACTTACTATCTGTATTTCATACAGAGTTCAGAAACCCATGCCATATATTTCGATTCTGTTAGTCTAGATGGGCCAACAAACTCATGTTTTAAGCAGTGACTACCTTCAAGGGCTGTGATAATTCTAGCTGGTGTGTGATAGGAGCACACCTCAAAGTAGGCGATTGTGACCGCTCACTTGAACAGTAAAAAAAACTCTCATTAAAGCACTGTGATTAATGTTATTCTTAAAGTACAGCGTCTTGGTGCCACCTCCAGGACAAATTAGTTCCGATGTGTGATGCCCAAGGAACTGGATGTTTGACCTGCTGTGCAAAACTGCTGTTACACGTCACTTATGTTGGAGGTGTCTGTGAAATTGATTCAATTTCCAGGTGGAGAAATGGAGTTCGTTAGGCAGTTAGGATGAGGTGTGGCTCTGTGGTCCAGAAAACTCGCAGTGGCTTAGACAATGTGGTAGTGCTCCATGCCTTGTAGAAGTGGGGTTCAGGGCCGTGGTGCTGGGTGGTGCCATGCTCTACCATGGTGCTGTACGGGCAGCCTCTTGTGGTTGCTCTGATCTTTAGCATGTGGCTTCCACTTCCTGCCCCAGAGGCCAGACCTCCAGGCATTGCTATCCACCGCAGATAACAGGAAAGAAGAAGAGGAAGACAGATGTGCTGAAGGGCATTTTCCAGGTTTGTTCTCAGGACCTTGTTTATGTTTCTGACTTGCCTGTCTTACTCTCCCTCTCCCCCCCACACCTGAGACAGGGTCTCACATGTGGCTCAGGCTGGCTAAACTCCTGTTCTCCAGCAGTCCTCCTGCTTCAACCTCCTAATAGTGACCGGGACTACAGGTGTGTGCCACCAGGCTTGGGCTTTCAAACCTCCACCTTCCAGCCGTCTACTTATTCTCCTGGCTATACTTAGCTGCAAGGGGTAGGGGTAGCTGCAAAATGCAATCTTTATTTTGGGTGGCTGGATGCCTAGCTAAACATAGAGGCTGCCACCCAGGGAAAAGGGGGAAGTGGCTCCTGAGGAGCACTGAACAGTCTGTCACTCATAGACATAGATTAGGTAACAAGAGCTATTGTGTGTTGAAGCTAGACATGATGTGGCCAAGCAGGCATTATCAAAGCCAGGCTGCTTCCTTTAGAGAAAGCCTTTTTTATCTCAGCAGCAAACGCACACGTGTTCTTATCTTCAGACTGCTTTCAAGCAATTCATAGGCGACCCACTGAATAGGTGAGAGGTGAAAATCGCTCTGCTTTTTTCCCATTCTTATTGTTTTAGAAATTTTATGTATGTAATCTAGGCTTACTGTGACAAATCCAAGCCACAGAGAAGAATAAAAAGTAGAAAGTTCAGATTTTAAACAAATAAAGCTCCTGTCACATTCCCTACGTTAAAGGCTGCCTTGGTTGGCATTTTGGGTGTTTCTTTCCAAACAAGATCCATCTCCCACTGAAAATCATTACTCAGTCGGTGGAGACACCACCGTGCTCCTGATTTCTGCTCTTCCCCACATTAGGGTCATTTTGCTGCTATTCAATGCAAGCAACCTACCATGAGCATCAAAGATGACAAATGTTGCAATGTTAAAAGGGACCCTAGAAATCACTGCGCTTTTCCTGAATGAGTCTTTGGTTCACATTAAAATGAAATGAGGGCCAGGGAGATGGCTCAGTAGAAAAAGCGCTTCCCTGGCAAGCACAAGGGTCTGAGTTCAATTCCCAGTTCCGCCAAAAAAAAAAAAAAAAAAAAAAAGAGAAATGAGATGAGGTTTACTCTTCTCAATCCACATGACTTAAGGAGGTTTCTTCACTTTGCAGTATTTGCTTCAAACAAAACCAAATATATAACTTTAAAAAAATTATTTTTTTAATGTAGTTAGTACAGGGTCTACAGGGTCTCTCTATACAGATCAGACTTGTGATCTTCCTGTTTTCAGCCTGCCAAGGGCTGGGATTGCATGTGTGCACCACCACGCCCAGTCACCTTCTCAGTGAGCGTTGGGGCATGCCAGGGATCAAACCTCCATCATGTGCCCACCTAAGCAGGCACTTTAGTCCCCTGAGCTATCTAGCCAGCCCCCAATATGCAACTTATGTGCCTATTAGTAATGAAACCTGGTGCACCCACCGCCTATAGAAAGCACCCACGTGCCTTTCATCTCATCCCTCCACCTCCTTGTGGGAAGTCATGGCATCCTAAATCTTACGTTTTTAATGCCTTTGCTTTAATTTTTTTTGCTACAGATGTGTATATGTTATAGGATTTAAGAGACAGAAGAGACCAGATGGGAAATAGGAAGTTTTTATTTTTAGCATACATTGGCTTAGCTCAGAAATCCAAAATGGCTGAGCAGAGGACAAAGGACAGGTTCCAGCTTTTGTACATTTGGTCAAGGGGATTGGCATGAAATTTGTGGGTAAGCAGAGAGAGATCTCACAGGCCATTTGTTGAGCTAGGAGTGTTTTTATATCTTGGTGACCCTGTCTAGACATACAGGATGTTATGGGAACAGGAGATCCTAAAATTTTACTTACAGACACAAAAGTCACTGCTTCATATACATGGAAACTGTACTAATTTGCATTCTTTTTTGAGTATTCTTTTTTGAGTTAAAAAGGGGTTATATGGTAGGCAGTGTGCTCCAACTGGACATTGTTTCCACTTGAATTTGTACTTCTAAGATGCATCCATGTCAGTGCAGATAGTTGACAATTTATTTCTATTATTATATAATATTCTACTGGATGAGTATTTTGTAAGTTATTTATCTATTCTCCTGCAGAGAAGCTAGGTTCTGTTTTGTTAGGGTTGTGCTATTATAAAAATTCTTGCCTTAAACATGTTCCCTGGTATACATGAGCAAATATTTCTCTATTACAGTAGTCCCCACCCTTTTGGCACCAGGGACAACATTTTTCATAGACCAGAGGGTTGAGTCCATAGTTTTGGGGTGATTCAACAGTGTGCACAAACAAGATCACAGTAGGGCTTGAGCCCCTATGAGAATCTGGTGTCACTGCTGATCTGACAGGAGGTGACATGAACCATAGGAGCAGCCTCTGAATACAGATGAAGGCTGTATATGTCTGTTTAACTTTAGAAGATAATAACAAAATGCTTTCCATAGAAGTTAAATCAATGTACACTTCCACACTGATACATGCTATGGATATTTGGTTCTACACTTTGTCTTTTGTCAGTTTGTTAGACACAACAGGCTGCTTTCATTTGTGTAGTTTGTACTGTGGCCTGGCATTTTTTTCATAGCCTCAGCTTATACTTAAGGTGATGTAAGCACTTTGAAGGGCCACAAATCAACCTTCAAGAGGAATGACTTTGACCTATGCACTGTCCTAGCCATAGGGCCCAGGGTCAAGGAAGACTTCTTTTAATTAAAGGATTATCAATCCTGGGAGACTTTCCCAAGAGACATTAAAATTATGAGTCGTGGACTGTAGATGGGTTCAAAACCACATTGCTTCTGGTAAGAGATATTGATCTGAGAAGCACACACTGGTCAAGAATGAAAACTGGGCTGGAGTTTTAAAGGAGCTTGTAAAAACTGACCCATCCTTTATAGAAATTGAGAAGAACCCTCCTGACTATACATCAGCATGATATTTGGCATAGATGAATCTAAAGGTAGGAAACTTTTCCCGGCCTTTATTTGAGAGTTCTTATTTGCACCCTGAGAGAGGGCTAGGGTCAGGAGCGTGAAGGGTGCTTTTTCTAGATCATGAGAGTGGTATGAGGCACCGAGCAGGCTTATCTGAGGTACACTTCTTGATTTCCATGGACCCTCTGGCCAGTGGTGAGGGGAATCTCAAACCTGACCCATGTAACAGGTCAAATCACTGGAAAGGCAAGAATGATTTTCAAACAAAATCTTCTCTTGTTAGTCTGGGAATTTGTGACTTGGGTCTGTGGAAAGGAGCTGCGCATGAAACTGTGGGGTCAGGGAGCCCACTATCCTGCTGTAGCCTCTGTGGTAAACATTTATTTGTTAGTCTCCTTGGTGAACATTTATTTGTTGGTTTCCATGGTGAACATTGATTTGTTAGTCTCCATGGTGAACATTGATTTGTTAGTCTCCATGGTGAACATTTGTTAGTCTCCATGGTGAACATTTACCTGTTAGCCTCCTGTGCCCTTTCTGTTATACCTCAAGTGTTCCCAGATGGGCCTCTATAGGGCTCATTAGTCACTTGATGTAGCCCACAGAGGAATGGAGGTGGGAAGAAGGAAAAGATAGATAAAAGAAAAGAGCTGGGTCAGGTGGAGACCTCTCCACCAGATGGGAAAAGGACTGAACAACAGTAGGGACATTTATTTATACCTTGGCAAAGTTAGAATCATGAGATACTCGGTTATCTAGCAACTAATGACTAAAATTGTCCAGGCAGGATGATTTTCTCAAGACTGAGGTAGCTTGACTGATTTAGGCACCACGGCCTTGTCTCACCTCCACACATGACCAATTTCCAGCTCCAGCCACTCCCAACAGGCATCTCCTCAATTTGGCTGCATGATCCAGGTGAAGCATGGACTCCGGCCTGGGCAGTTGGCCACACCCACTCCATTGCTTTGAAGGGGTCATCAGGCCTGGCTGCTGTAAGGAAATTCTGGACTCCACTGTTGAAGGTGGAGAACAAGAGGTGCTCATTCTGCTATCCTGAAGGTGGGGAGCTCTGCATGGCCTGTCCCCACCTGGATCCCAGGAAGGAAGCCAACCCTGAGAAGAGCAGGGCAAGTTCCTCTTGGACTTTTTAACGACACAATTTTCAATGACACAAATACTACACTCCTTTCAGGAACTGTAGTCAGTTTGAGTGTGAGCTTGCTGACATTTGATCCAGACAATATTCCTGTAAGTGTGCAACTAAAACAATGCAAACTAAGTGGAGAGCCAGAGAGGCTTCCCTCCTTCCCTACCTTAGCAGTTAGATGTTCCAGCAGCGTAGGCAGAGGCAGAAGCCCCCAGGAAGGAATCAGGGATCATCTGGGGGAGTGATGGTCTTTACAGGTGTAGAAGGGTTCTAAGAAGAGAAGGTGAGAAAATGGTCCATGCATTGGAGTCAGTTGCTCTGCTCCTTTCTGTCCCATACCTCAGCCTTCTCCCCACTGAGCCCTGCCACATGGTCCATGCTGCCACCACCATTTCCTCATCTGCTAATAGTGCCCTTGGCCTCCTCCATGACCTGCTCACAAGGGCAGCACTAAAGCATCCCTCCTTGCTTCTGGGATCTGTGGAAGACCGCACTGGGGGCAGGAGAGCCACCCCATAGCATAACCTAGATAAGCAATGCAGTTTGCGCCCTGTGATCAACAGAAGGAGGTAATGGATCTGGCAGATAAACCCCTTTTCTTTCTCCTAATGGGGGCCTGGTGATTCTACATGGATGAATCTGGATGACATCCTGCACCACCAAGCAGCCACTGTCCTCCCTGGGAGGTCAGAGACAGCTAACCAAGGTGCTGCTTTCCCTGCATCTTCCTCGCTCTGCCCCAGGCCTGGGGTTTGTGGTGGTGTAGCCTGTGAGGTACATCTCAGCTGTTTGCCAGAGGATGCAGTGGAGGAGTAGCTGACAGTATTTGTCCTGGACTTAAGTAAGCTGCTTCCTGCAGGAAGAGTTCTGGTTTGGGAAAATAAAAATATAGAACACTTAATTAACTGAGAGTTTTAGATAGACAATATTTTTAAAAAATCTAGTATGACCAAATACTATATAGGATTTGCACCTAAAGTGATTTTTTGATAACCTGTGATTCCAATGAATCACAGGCCATCCTGTCTGAGGACTCGCAGGAATACCTGGATAGAAGGAAGAGGTAGGTCTCAAAGGTTTTGAGAAGGAGGCAGAGTACAGCCCGAGCACCACTCCACTAAGTCTCACAAAGTGTGAGACAACATCATCTTGAGCAAAAGATGAAAGAGCATGGTGGGAGAAAGATGGCGCTGGCTTCCGCCTTCCACCCCCTGCTGGGTGAGTGCTCTCTGTAGTAAACAACTCCTTATATGGCTAAGGCAAAGACTGTGGCTCCCTTCCGCGTATCTGGACCTATCGGCTGCGCCCACGTGTCACTCCAGGATTGGACGCCTTGTGGTATATAGCTTGGGGCGGGCTTACCCAGGGAGGAGCGGAGGAGCGGCGGAGGAGCGGAGTGGGGAAGAAGAAGAAGCAAGCTTGTTCAAGGATCCTGAATAAACTGCCGATGGAAGAGCTGGTTGTTGCGTCATCCTTGCTGGCGAGGTACTGCGCGACAGGAGAGGGATTTGCGCCACATGGAAAATCGAGAATTTTAAATATTGTTAAAAGTCAGTCTCCAAAAACTATAGCAGGAAAAGCAATTCTGGGATCCAAAGCCATGTTTGGGTCAAATTAAGTTTTTTTTTAATCCATAAAAAGTGGGAGTTAGGGGCCATGGAGATAGCTCAGCAGTCTAAGCACCTGCATAGGAAAGTGCAAGGACCTGGGTTTGATTGGGTCTGGTTTGATTTGTGCTGGCCCCATCTTGGGTGCACAGAGTTGAAACCAAAACGAGGCATGATGGTGCACACCTGTAATCCCAGCACTGGGAAGGCTGAGACATGAGGATCACTATGAGACTAAGCTTTGTAGTGAGCTCCTGTACCAAATACACACACACACACACACACACACACACACACACAAAAGTGGGGGTTAGAATGGAATTTTCTGGGACCAGGGAGATGGTTCAGTGGAATAAGAGCTTCCCTGGCAAGCACAAGGGCCTGAGTTCAATCCCTGGTTCTGTTAAAAGAATAGAATTTTCTCTAATAGCCCTTTCTAAAAAAAAAAAAAACTACATAATTTTTTTTTTTTTTTTTTTTTTTTTTTTTTTTTTTTTTTTTTTTTTTTTTTTTTTTTTTTTTTTTTTTTTGGTGGAACTGGGGATTGAACTCAGGCCCTTGTGCTTGCTAGGGAAGTGCTTATTCCACTGAGCCGTTTCCCTGGCAAAAAAATTACACGATTTTAAAAAGAATCTTAAGTATTAATTAGATAAATAGCATTTGAATCACATACTCAAAATCTTACTTCTGCTTTGAATCTGCGCTTGATTTTAGTGCAGAGCTGAAACTGCAGAGCTCCAGAAGGGGCTGAATACTCAGTCCTTGTGTGTCCGTTGTGCCAAGGTCAGGGACCTAATTAGAAAGGAACAGCGCATAGAGTGTGGATAAAGCATGTTTTATTAAAACCTTAGATGGTTTTGAAGCCATTGAAATTGGTTTGGCTTTTACAGCCATGGGCCCGATAGAGTCCCCCAGGTCAGGGTGCCATGACTCACTCTCTTCCACAAGGCCCCACCTCCTCAGCCTCTGTATCAGTCAGGGTCTTACTAGAGGAACAGATATAACACAAGATGTACGAATATATAAGAAATTCCAAGATTGGCTTAGGACGGTCAGCCGCAGAGCCGGATGAGGAAGCGCGCAGAGGGTGTCTGCACGCCTGAGACTGAAGGACTCAGTCCGAGGCCTGGAGCCCACTGCAGTGTTCTGTGCAAGTCTGTATCCAGAGGCCGATGGGTCTGCACCAGAAGGCTGTTGAGTCTACACCAGAAGGCTCAAGGATCTGAGGCGGAGGCTGAAGAATCTGTACTAGAGGCCAGGGGAGACATCCAAGCTGACTGTGAAGACTAGAGCTCCTCCTCTGAGAGGGACCAAGGAGAGGGACCACTCCATCCTTCCTCGTTTTCCTTTAAGTGATGAGTCATCTAGGGTGGGGCCTCCACACCTAGGGTGTGGAATTGCTGGGCCGACTTTAACATTTTAACTTCTCCGTTGACACAATTCATCAACCACAATAGCCTCCACCACTGCCTAGAAATGCCCTCAGAGTAAGATCTTAGCAATGGCTGGACTCACTGGTGAAGTTAACTTCTTCATGGTCCACCTGCCTTCTGAAAGGCCCACCTCTGAACTTGAGATGGTAGATTGAAACTATAACTGTACCTCAAGATAAGCCCTTTAACAGCTCTGGACTTAATGTGCATCATCCGTAACGTGAATGGAAAACTGCCGAATACACAGATTGCCACAAGGATTCCGTGAAATAGTATGCAGTAAAAATTCTGGGTGCCTTTGTTGGCATCGCTCCACAGCAGAATCAGAAACTTGCAGAGCTACGAGGCAGTTTGTAAAGACACTCATCAGAGAGTTAATAAATGTAACCGAGGCAGAAGATCAGTCCCGCAACTGGACCACAGGATGTAACCCGTCAATCCCGGGAAAACTGGGACACACACACAGAACCACCTCCAATGGACCAGATCTGAGAGCATATCAATGACAGCAATTACTGACATGAAAGCAGTTGCTGTCTTTCTGTTCTTGTAGTAGTGTATGGGACGTATCTTCACTTCTGCCTCTCTTTATACTTCTGCACTTTTTTTTCTTACTTTATATAAAAGTTATGTTTTCAGGTTCATGGACTATTCTGGCCAATTCTTTGGGCAGGACAACAAGAGCCTAGAAATACCGAATACCGCACTGTTCAGCAGGAGTTCTGGTGAACCAGCCAGGGGTAATGGAACCAGGAGTGAAGGCCTCAATATGCAGGGTGTGGCTGGTGGTGCAGCCCTGTGCAGCCTTCAGCTGGGCGCCTGTCGTAGGGTCAAGCCCATCCAGGGCCTCCACTCACACCCCACGCCCATGTCAGCCAATGGCTGCTCACAGCCTGCCAGAGGGGAAGATGTCAAAGGGAGGCTGCAAGTCTCCAAACTCAGCATGAGGGCAGTGCCACATGCCATCCACTTGCCAGTCAGGAGAAAAGTCCCCCATCCTACCCCCACCCCTGAACAGGCAAAATGCAACCCTTTAAGGTGTGGCCTCAGCCTGGGAGCTGCTGCATTGTGAATGGCAGTAGTAAAGCCATCTGAGAGGCTGCAAAGCCAGATGCTAAGTGTCTGACTGGCGAGGCAGAGCTGGCAAGCCACGCTATGCCCTGTCCCGAGCTGCCTGCCCATACTCCCCGCCCTGTCCCTGGGCTCCCAGAGGTGCAGAGCTCTTACTTTCCACTCTTCTTTCTTAGAGAGAATGAAGCATCCACCAATTCTTTCTAGGGTGAGCTGGGTGAAGCCAGCCTTGGGCTGCTTTTTGCCTGGGCTGCTTCCCTGGGAGAAGTGGTGTTTCTGCCTTTACCTCCTTAAGCAGTAGGCTGAAGAAGCAGCTGCAGTTGGTGGGGCCTAAGGAAGGGGGGGCCACGCAGATGTCTCTCCTGCCTGCTTCTCCATTCCCACTGCCGCTGCTGCAGCAGTTTGTGGTCTGTGCCCTAATGTGCTGGGTGCTGCAGGCTCTCTGGGCATTCAACTGGTGCCATAGCCTCAGGGCAGTGACGGGTCAACTCTGCATAGGAACCAGATCAGCCAGATAGAAATTTGAATAGAGCCTTTTATTTACTGAACTGAGGTCCGTCAACCATTTCTCACACAGGAGAAGACTGATCGGCACCCGAACGTAGGTAGCAGGGTGGTATTTATAACAGAAATCATATCCAGCTTGGTAAGCGAATTTGTTATCTAGCATAGAACAACAGAAGAATATGTTCACTTTACACAGCTGTAAACTGTTCATAACTAAAGATCTTTTATAGCTTAGTGATAAGTGCATATTTTACAAGATACATCTCAAGCTGACCGTGTTACAGGAGATGTTAGGGAGGAAGTTTGTTTTAGCTTGCTGCCTTGACAAGAAACAGTTATTTATTGTTGAATAGCCTTGAGCCAAGACGGAGAATACATTTCTTAGAGTAGGTAACAGGAAGCACAAGGGTTTTAAAAAATAATTTCCCACACTTAAAGCACAAAATTCTGTTAACCTTTTACAGGCAACCACCTGTGCTCTGCCCTGTGGGCTGCACAGCTGAGGTCAGGATGCCTTTTGGGGTGCGCTAGCCCTACTGGTTCCGACTGGCTCCCTCTTTCTCTCCCTTGCACCCCATTCACCTTGCTGGCCCTGCACAGCTCCTGCCTGCCTCCGGGGATGCACTCAGCTGCGTCCAGCTGGCTACCGTCCCCTGAGCTTGCACTCCCAGTCCCTTTAGGGTTCCAGTCTCTTCCTACCATTCAGCGGAGCTTTCTGCCGCTCTTCCTCCTTTGGGCCAGCAGAGGGTGGTATTGCACTTCGGATAGCTCACCTATCGAAACAAACCTAGACTCAGTTGGACAGCTACTTTTAAGTTGAATGTTTGCTTTCAGCACCATACAAGAGTTTTGTATATCACCTTCTGGAGCCAAGAGGGGGACATTAGGTCGCCTTAGTGGGCTAGGCTGATGCTGCTGTTGAGGGCCAGGGTGTTGGAGGCTGTTCTCCCAAGATTAAGGCGGGTTACGCCCACTTTGGTGGTCACAGAGTGCAATGCTGTCCCTGTGGATTTAGAAGACAGAGTGCAAAGTCAAGGAGAAGTGATCTCAGGTCCTGAACAGCCTAAAGAAGAGGAAAAAGAAAAACCTAATTATTTGGATGTAATGGTTTCAGTCTAACATGGATAGAAAACTACTACAATTTCAACATAGGAACGAACAGCCTGGTTTCCTTTGGTCTGCTATAAATCTGGAACTTGGCCACTTTAGGGAAATTCCTATTGTTCTCTTGTCTTCCCGCATTCTGTACTGGTCTGACAGCTGTGCAGTGCTCTGGCTATCCTTTCTTAGTGATCGCTCTGCTCCATCGCCTCTGCTAGCTGCAGTCATTTTGGAGAATGTTGCTGTGGGCCTGGGGCATGGGAAGACGGGCTGGACTTTGCTCCCAGCAAGTATTACTGCTGTGTGTAGAGGTGCACTGCCCTCTGGTCAGTACTAACCGCTAGCGCTGTGACCGTGGACATAACCTGGAGACAAGGCATCGGGAAGGTGTCTCTGACCTACCTCCCTTGTAGGGAGCGTCATCTGCGCCTCGCTGATGACCCTTGCAGTACTTCCTAGCTCAGTGGTCCGCATTACTTGTTGCTGAGGCTGCGCAGAGGACAGTTCTGGTAACCGTGGAATGCTGGGTGTGCAGATCTAGGAGCTGTAATACCTTATCACCTTGGATCAAGGAATTGTTACAGATTCCTTGGACCACTCTTGGCTGATTTCTTGAAATCTGAAAGTATGAAGAAGGATTTTAAAGAAAATTCAGTATTTTACTCCTTGTAGTCTTGTGAAGAGACAGGGCCTCTCGGGCCTCTCAGCTATTCTACCTTTTCCAGCTAAAGTATTCATGTTCAGAGAACATACGGAACGGGAGTTAGATTCTCTTAAAAATTCAGGTGATCTCTCGATTTAAACAAAGTGACAAAGAAAAATCAATGAGCCATCACGCAGAGTCCCAAAGCAAAGAGTCCCTGTGGAGCTGCAGTCCTCAAGGAAAGCTCTGGTGTCACTGCCAGAGCTTAGAGTACAGACATTTGCCTAGTGAGTGCTTGAGTACTCGATGGGTCTCATCCTTCTGCAGGGGTGCCCCCTGAAGAACCCAGGCCTGGAATACTTACTCTACAGCCTTAAGAGACCTACCATGGAGAATACCCCCCAAAGCACTCCTGAGATCCCAGTGACTTCACCACTAGGAAGTATCCTTCAATCAGGTGAACCGAGCTGGGAATGTTTGCTCAGTGGACTTAGGACCTACTTAGGCATGTGCAGGGACCAGGGTTCAATACCTGGCACCACATGCCATACCAGCTCCACCTCCAAGGAACACTGAGCTGGCTACCAAGACCCAGAAGGGTGGTGCACGCCTGTAATCCCAGCACTAGGGAGGCTGAAAATAGGAGGATCACTAGGAGCCTGAGCTGCACAGTGATTCCCTGTACCAAATACATTTTTAAAAAAGGTGATTTGACTTTCTAAATCTGAAAAAGGGATAGCTTATGTACTATTGCAATATAGTTTAGATTCCATATGAAGCAAATAAAGTCAACAAAGGGTGGGTACCAAGTGGAGGTCTAGACTATGATACTATTTTTCAGTTAGATTGCTTTTGCCAGAGGCAAGGAGGGCAGTGTGAAATCCCTTATGTTAAGGTTTTTATGGTTCTTTATCTTTGGAAAAGCTCAGAAACTAGGGCACTTAGAGAGGATCCTGAGGAAAAAGGATTGAATATCTTTGATCCTGTTCTCAGCCTCCCATTCCTCCCTCACGGGGTCTCTCTCATCAGGGTGATAAATACCACCATGCTGGGTGGGGTCCTCAATCTCCCCTTTCAGGCATTTAGTACTTAAGAGCCCTCTGAGAGGCTAACAATAGTTGTGCAGATTGTCTGGGCCTACAGACCTCTGTGACGCAGTCGCTGGACATGACCTTTCCATGCATAATAACTGAAATCCCAAAGAAGACAAGGCAAACTTCAGGGAAGATGGTAGAGCGCTGAGCAAAAGAGAAAGGCCTCTCCGAGATGTGGTGTTGAAACCCTGTAATACAGCACAGAGAAGACGACAAAGAGGGAAGTAGGTCCCGGGCTCCAGGAAGGATCTCAAGTGAGAATTAAAGAAGTTCATAGCGAGAGTGAAGGGAGAAATTTCAGCAGAGTGGAAGGAGGAGGCAGGCAGTACTTTCTCCCTGAGCCTGGACTCACTGTGTGGCAGGGGTGACTCGAAGCTGCAGACACAAAGTGCCTGGCGACCCCAGGGGCCTCGGTGGAGAAGCGCGCTAGTGGAGCAGAGCAGTGGACTGCAGCAGATGGCCGGGCCCGTGTTGAGTTGTTACTTCCGGGACTCTCAGCGAGGTGATTGGCCAGGAGCCATCCTGAAGCAAGCGTACGCTCTCTTGGGACTTGGAGTGGCTGCTGCTGCAGTTCAGGGCTCCGCAGAGTTCAAGACTGCAGAGGCTGCAGGCTGCTGATGGATGGGTGGGTCTGCTTCCAACCGTGGGGGGTGGGGAGGGGGCAGCATGAACAGCAGAAACAGGTGCAAGCTCCCTGGGGTTATTCACCACCCCAGTGGAGCTTCTGTCAGCTTGCTGGGACTGACAGATCATGACTTCTCCTCCTTCCTTTCTCTTCCTCCTCCTCCTCCTCCTCTTCCTTCTCTGTCTTCATATCTGCCTCCTCCTCATCCTCTTCCTCCTCCTTCTTCCTC
>PVKA01042478.1:0-17383 GCA_004027165.1 Ctenomys sociabilis | reverse complement strand
AAATTTTTTTTTTTTTTTTTTTTTTTTTTTGTCTTTCTGAGACAGGGTCTCACTATGCAGTTCAGGTCTCACCTGAGCTCATTTTGTAGCTCAGACTGGTCTTGAACTCACAATAATCCTCCTGCCTCAGCCTCCCAAGTGCTGGGATTAAAGGCATGCGCCATCCTGCCCGGCTTTCATTACATAGATTGTAGTGATTGCTGTTTTCAGCCTTCCAGTGCTGGGATTACAGGTATGAGCCTCTACGCCCAGTCCTAATTGTGCCTTAGCACTCCCTGAGGACGGGGCTGACACAGACTCATGAACTTTTTGCTAGTTCATTCTTATGTACTTTGAAAACAAATTTTTTTTAAATGAGATTGTAATTTTCAATATTGCTGATTAGGGGCCAGGGAGATAGCTCAGTGGCATAAGTAGTTGCCTAGCAAGTGCAAGGTCTTGAGTTCAATCCCTGGTACAAAAAAATTAAAAAATATTGCTGGGGGCTGAGGAGATGGCTCAGTAGAATAAGTGCTTCCCTGGAAGTGCAAGGGCCTGAGTTCAATCCCCAGTTCTGCAAAAAAAAAAAAAAAGAATATTGCTGATTGCCTTTTAGACAGTTAAAATAATTTATGGCAGTACTTTATTATATCAGATGTTTGTCTTTTTTGGGCTTTTACTTAGCGAATGAAAGACTATATTGGACATTTTGGGGGTTTTGTTGGAATTTTACATAGTTTACTTGGTTTTTGCTGTTTCTATTAAGTGGTTTTTTATTTGTTTGTTTGTTTAGGTTGAGAGCAGAAAATTTATTGGGGAAATAAAGTTTTTGTCCAAGACAGGGACAGAAGGGATGCCCAAACGGGCTGACCCCTATTAAGTGTTATTTTAATAAATATAATGCCAACCCACTAAAAGTAATTAATGTAAGTTTATATACATTGAAGACATAAAGCTTATATTTATTTTTTATGTGTTTAGTACAAGGTCCACAGTGGTCTCACTACACAGGTCAGACTCATAGTAATCCTCCTATTTTCAACCTCCCAAGTGCTGGGATTATGGGTGTATGCCACCATGCCCAGTCTCAGTCGCCTTCACGTCCTAGTGTGCCAGGGGACGAGGCTGGCACGGCTCACCTGGGATTGAACCCCAGTCCCTGTGTCTGCCTAAGTGGGTACTTTAATCTGTTGAGCTATCTGGCTGGCCCATAAAACTTACATTTAAATCGATGT
Organism: Ctenomys sociabilis; assembly: GCA_004027165.1. NCBI lineage: Eukaryota > Metazoa > Chordata > Mammalia > Rodentia > Ctenomyidae > Ctenomys > Ctenomys sociabilis. The sequence goes on along the minus strand of PVKA01042478.1, from coordinate 16,169 downwards.
TATTAATCAGATCCTTCCCCCTATAGTACTAGGGATTGAACTCAGGGCATTTACACCAAGATATACTCTCAACTTATTTTATTTTATATTTTGAGAGAGGGTTTTACTAATTTGTTTAGTTGTCTAGGCTGAGTTTCAGCTTGAACTTGTGATTCTCCTGTATTAGCCTGCTCACATCTTTTTATAGTCGTTTTGGTGCTCTTTCCATTATTAGTTGCATTTAATATCATTTCTGTGTATATAGAATTATGTTAGTTTGATGATTTCTGGTATCTAGCTAGCCATAATAGAAAGAAAACGAGAAAACCAAAAATGTTGAAGATGATCACAAAAATCCCAGGAGAAATTTAAGAAGTGATAAAGAGGCTTTGTGTTCATAAGAAAGGTCAGTGTGCAGAAATTTTCTGCAAGGTTGCAAATGCTGCTGTGAACAAGTAATACCTGAAGTTAAAGAGTGGTAGAACCAATTGTGTAAAGTCACTGATTCATCCCTAAAGGTGCCTTTAGAGCTCATGCTGGACATAAGCCATGTATGTGATCCCAGTACTCAGAAGGCTGAGGCAGGAGGATCACATTGAGTACAAGGCCAACCCGGGTTCTGTAGTGAGTTCAAGGCCAGCCTAGGCTACATAGTAAGACACTGTTTCAAAAAACAAAGTAAAAAACCATACCACCACCAACAGAAAAACAAAGAAAAATAAGGAATGTAAAAAAGCCTCCACTTATCACTAGTACTTTATGAAGCATTAAAGGACCCATTCTGGGAGACTTGTCTGTTTCAGCAATGTCAGAGTTTCCAGTTGTTTCAGTTCCTTTTGATGACATAAAAAATGCACACTGGAGAGAAACCGTATGAATCTAAGCATTGTGATAAAAGTCTTCACTTGTTCTAGTTCTCTTCAAACACATAAAGGGATCCACACTCTAGATAAATCCTATTTCAGCAATATGGAAAGTTTTCCGTTCTAGTTCCTTTAGAGGACAGACAAGAACTCATAGTGGAAAGAGACCCAATGAACATAAGTAGTGTAGGAAACCCTTAGTAATTATACAATTTCTTTCAAGGCCATGAAAGAAGTCATGGTGGAAACAAACCATTTGTATGTAAGCAACGTGGTAAAGCTTTTAGTAGTGTAGATAAATTGATGTGGATGAACTCCCAACACAGGGAAACTTTGTAATTTAAACCATGTGGTTTTTTAGCCTTTCTTCACATTGAAAGGTTTCACAATAAGAGAATTCCTAAAGGTAGAATGTGAGACTGCTTGCTGTCATGACTTTGCTTGCAAACATGTGAGTGCAAAGTAGAAAGAACATGAATTAATGTGAAGCATGGCAACACCTCTGCAGTTATCTCCTTTAGTTCACAAAAGGATGCATGATGGTGAAAACTGAATAAATGTGCAGAAGTGTTCAGTTGGCACAAATACAAGAATCCATACCAGATCAAAACCTTTTTTTTTTTTTTTTTGGTCTTTTTTGAGACAGGGTCTCACTATGCAGTTCAGGCTGGCCTTAAGCTCACTTTGTAGCTCAGGTTGGTCTCGAACTCAACAATCCTCCTCCCTCAGCCTCCCAAGTGCTGGGATTACAGGCATGCGCCACCACGCCCGGTTTTTTTTTATCTTTTATTTACTTGGTACATACAGGGTCTCTGCTCTATAGTTCAGACTCTTAATGATCCTCCTGTCTTAGCTTCCCCAGTACTGGGATGTGGTCCTGGGATCAAACCTGTGTCCTTGTGCTTTTCAGGCAGACATTTAGACCTTTGAGCTATCTCCCCAGTCTTAAAACCTTATAAATGTGAAAAATCTGACAAAGTTGTCATTTGGGTGGGTGATGCAGCTCGCCAGACTAAGCATCTGTTTAGGCAAGCATAGAGATTGGAGTTTGATCTCTGGTACCACATGCCATGCAGGCCCTAAAACTGGGGAGGCTGAAAACTGAAGGATCATTAAGAGTCCAAACTACATAGTGACACCTTGTGTCAGATACATAAGAAAAAAAGAATGATGTAGTCAAGGGACTGGGGATATAGCTCAGTGGTCTAAGTGCCTGTCTGGCAAGCTCAAAGACCTGAGTTCGGTCCCCAGTACCACCATGCCCTGCAGGCCCTGGGACCACAGGAGCGCCATGCCAACCAGCTGGCTTCAAACCCCAAGCACACCATGCTGTGCAGTGAGACCCTGTACCAAATGAATGAATGAATGAATGAATGAATGAATGAATGAATGAATGAATGAATGAATGAATTTTTAAAAAAATTTTTACAGAGAAATTTATCAATTGAAACAAGTAGTTTCAAATTCCCAAGAAAATTCCTTATATAGTAGAATACAACAGATGTAATAAGTAAAATGAAGAGCTTGATGCAAAGTAATTTGTGTAGAATGGTCCAGAAAATATATAACCTAAAGGAAATGTCCCAAGAGTTCTAAGTGTATACTGTTTGTGAGTGGCTCGTATATACATACACACTCCATTTTTCCTTTTTCAGACTGGTGTGTGGGTGTGAATATGTATGAGCCTGATGGGGGATCTCATCATGTTGCCCAGGCTGTTCTTAGGTAGTCCTCCTGGGTCTGCAGATACACACTACTGTGTCCTGGTACAACTGACATTTCTAATGGAATGTTTAATTTTGGCGTGTGTGGTACTTGGAATTGAGCCTAAGGCTTTCACACTGGCCTATATCTCTAGCCCATTATATTGTTTGTTTATTTAATTGTTTATTTTGAGACTATGTCTCACCATGGAGTTTAGCCTAGTCTTGAACTTGCTATATACCTCAGGCTGGCCTCAAACTCAAGGTGATCTTCCTGGCTTAGCCTCCTCTAAGTGCTGCTATTACAGGGGTGTGCCACTATGTCTGGTGTCTGGCATACTTTTTTTTAATCTTGAGACAAGGTCTCACTATGCTTATGTCACAGAACTCAGGATGGAGTCAAACTTTGAATCTTCCTAGCTCAGCCTCCTGGAGTACTCAGATTACAAGCATAAGCCATTGTGCCCAGTATATTTTTAATTGTAATGTTTTCTTCAGGTAAGATTTATGTAGACTTTTTATATAAAGGATTTCTTAACTATTACAAGCAACTTTGAAGTTTAATAATCTTTAAATTTACTGAGACAATCTGTGCCAGTCTCCCCTCACAATCCCAGACTGAATCAAGTTGATGTGTGCAGCATTTTCCATTGCCCTCTATAGTTATTGTTGTCACGTGCTTACCACTAATGGTGTTTTTTCCTCATGGAAATTTTATTTTTTCATGCTATTTTCTTTTTTTTTTTGTATTTAGGACCTGGTCTACAGGGTCTCATTGTGTAGACTGGACTTGTAGTGATCCTCCTGTTTACAGCCTCCAAAGTGCTGGGACTACAGGCACTCGCCACCACACCCAGTCTCAATTGCTGTCTCTGTGCGCCCCAGGGGCTGGGCCAGCACAACAGGCCCAGTGATTGAACTCCCAGCCCCTGCTATCTGCCTAAGCAGGCACTTTAATCTGCTGAACTACTTGACCAGCCTTGATGCTCTTTTCATTTTGAGACATGGTCTCACTATATAGTATAGGCTGGCCTTGAAATTAGTGTATAGCCCGCCATGGCCTTGAACTTAAAGTGGTCATCCTGCCCCAGCCTCCCAAGGGCTTGGATTATAGGTGTGCAACACCATGCACAGCTTTTCATGCTTATAATGTTACAGCCCAGAGGGCTGGGGAGATGGCTCAGTGGAATAAACGCTTCCCTGGCAAGTGCAAGGGCTGGAGTTCAATCCCCGGTTCCACCAAAAGAAAAAGAAGAAGAAGAAGAAGATAATAGAAGAAGAAGAAGAAGAAGAAGATAATGTTATAGTCCAGTCTCAATCTTTTAGCCTTGACTTTCAAATGTAATTTGTTCTTCTTTCATCATGCCAGAAGATAAACCATGATGCCAAATGCCCCCTTGTCTGAGGTTACCAGGAACATGCTTATTTTATTGAGCCTCACCAAGGTCAGCTGCTGGGTGCTCTACAGCCAAACTGTGGTCATCAGTGGAGCTTGGGGCTAAACAAAGTGGACTGTGACACTACATCTTGTAGGTATCCTGCATATCTCCTCAGTGGGTACAGATAGAAGGATCACAGCTGCGCAATGCAGGCGTGGGACCCACCAGTGATGTACAGGCTGTAAGGGCTGAGTCCAGGTTCCACATGGGGTAGGCCTGCCTCAGTACTGACAATGTTGGTGAAATTCTTCAGATACCACCACTGGGTGGACATGTCCTCAGAACAGAAGAAAATCCTGAGCTGTCCTCAAGAAAGCACTGCTGTGTAGCGACCCATAGTGACCTTCAGGCTCTTCATTTCTATGCCTGGGCTGTCCTCAACCTCCCCTTCGTTAAGTGTGTCACAGGCCAAGGAGATGTACAAGGTGTCTGCGTGGTGGGTCTCTGACTTCAACATCTTGGACCAGAGACTCATTTTTTTTTAATGCAGGAGCTGTCAAAGCCATCAGCGAGCAGCTTGCTGCTAGGGCAATTTCTGCATTGTTCATGAGCTTCTCTTTGTCATAGAAGGTGTAGAAGTAGATAGAGATGAGGAGGAGGGTCTTCCTAGACACTGGGATGCTCTACCCAAGACCTCAGGGTGGCCTCCTATAGCATAGCCCAGGGCTCCAGGCCGTGGCCTCACTGTGGGAGGAGCTGCTCTGATGCAGAGCTGGTGTCTGTTCTCAGTAGGTCGCACATCCAGGTGGATATGTAAGGTGGTGCCCTTGCACAAGGCAGTATTGTCCGTTTGAAGGTAGCAGATCCAGTAGTTGTAGCTGTCTTTCTGAAGATGGAGCATGGAATTGCTACCTAGGAATTCCCAGAGTGTGAAGTTAGAAGGGTGGCTTGGATGGTCTGGGTGATCTGCAGCTGCTCAGTAACATCTTTCTTGGTAACGTCTTACATTCAGCAGAAGCATTCTACTTGAGAGCCATAGAAACTTTTCACTTTGTTGTTCAGGTTGAAATGGAGACCTGACATAGACATAGAGGGGTAGAAGAGAAGCTTAACTTCAGGGCTATACTGGGAGTCAGAATCAGTGAGCAAAGTCTACAGTTGTCCAAACTGCACATGGTGTTGCTGGGGTTCTGCCTGGCAAGGAGCTGCAGGCACTGTGTTTGCACAACCAGATTCTGACTGGACTGTATTGTTGAGTGCTATCTCTCCAGAAGGTGAGACAGACGCAGGCCTTGCTTCAGGAGGCTGTCTGAGGCCTGGTACTGCAAGCACAGGTGCTTGAAGTAGCATGATGCTGCCATCTGGACCTACTGGGTTTGTGCATACTGGTTTCCTGCCTTTTCCCACTGGAGTGCAGTGTCCAGAGGGGGCAGCACTGCTCATTTGCACTGCTGCCCATGTGCCCTGGCTCAACTTGCCCAGAGCCACTGGAGCCCTGGCCTTGAGAATCATTTTTTGGTAAAAATAATCATGCAAATAAAAAAACAATTTCTAAAAGATGGCTCAGCTGTTAAGATACCTAGATTTCAGAAAGTGTAAAAAGAACGCTGTAGCCTGGTATTCAAATATTAGCGGTATCTGCAGGAGAGTGGGTGGTTTGTGGGGAGACATGGCTATTAAGAGGGTGGTGTTCCACAAAGTCAGAAGGAAGCATGTGGTATTTTGTGCTCATCATGACAGTTTCACCAGCCTTATCTTTAAAGCAGACCTCCATTGTGGTTTAAAAAAAAAACAGCAACGAGGTAAAACACTGCAGGCCAAATGGCGTTGGGGTCAGAATTGTGGTAGCTTTGTTCCTGTCCTCGCTTCTCTACTCCTGCAGCCAATATCTGATTCTGTAAGTCAGTGGGACTTGTAAATCTTCCTTTGCTGATGTTTCTTTAACAACATTTTGTCAGAGTTGTCATCACTACATTTGGCTCTGGTTACCATAACATTACCCTTCATAGGCATAGCTGTCACAAATATTAAGAAAGCTGAGAAGTTTTTAGATGTGCAGATATTTGGGGTAAATTATAGAACCTTCATGTGTTGGAGCTGGGAGGAGCTTTTGAGGATTATAGTAAACTTTCATTTGTGGTTTCAGTTGTAGTTTCAGCCTGAAGCCCACTGTGATCCAGAAATATTAAATGGAAAACTCCAGAAATAACTTTGTTGTTTTTGAGACAGGGTCTCACTGTGGAGTTCAAACTGGTCTTGATCTCACTGTGTAGTCCATGCTGGCCTCAAACTCACAGTTGTCCTCATGCCTCAAGCCTACTAGGTGCTGAGATTACAGGTGTGTGCCACTACACCCAGCTAGAAATACACTATTTATAAATTTCCAATTGTATACTCTTCGAAATTTTGTGCATCTTGCCAGGAAAGTGAATCATCTCCTCTGTTCTGTTTACCCATGCGGTATGTGCTACTACCTATTGCTCACTTGGCCTTCAGGGTTCTCTGCCCAACTCTCTTGCCTTTGGGGTTTGGTGCTATCCAAGGTTTGGAGCATACCCTCGAGTCTTGCAAAGTGTTCCTTTTGCTTAGTGGGGTGGGCACCGTAGTTCAGTCCTTTCATTTAACATGAGTTCATTGCCGACCTTTGGAGACTTTGCAGACTATTGTAGACAAGTAACAGCTGTTTCTGGAAAGATTTCTTGGTGGGGATACTTTGTGCAGTGTGACATGGACACCATGGTAGGAATTTTTGTTGATTCCAACTTTAGTATTTTCTACTCATTCTGCTTCTTCTTTCTCCTCCTCCTGTTTTTTTTGGATGTGGTTTCTCTAGCAGTGAGGCTGGCCTCACATCCATTTTGTAGCCCAGACTGACCTTCACGGTGGAGTGATCCTGTGATCCTCCTGCCTCAGCCTCCCTACTGCTGAGACTGTAGGTGTGTGCCACTGTGCCTCACTTTTTTTTTAAAATTGAACCTTATGGTAGAAAAATACCTTATTATCCTTTTAGAAGTAGAATGTGTAAGTAGTACTTTCTTGGGATTTGGTTGTTGTGGCCTTGGGGTATAGGACACACTTACTTGGTCTTTGACCATAATTCATATAGAGCTTCTAAAACCTTTGTACAAGTAAGTTCCCAACTTAAAAACATTTAAAGTGTGAACTTTCACAGATACAAATGAACATTGCATTATGAAAATCTGTAGATGCAACCAAGTGGTGAGAGTAGCTAATGTGCCTACCTTACCATTTTAAGGTAACTGTAAAAGTGAAAATAGTTTACTTAGAGTATTTCTGTGTGTGTCTGGGTTTTTTATGCTGTAAAACAGTATACATTTGTGTTAAAGGTAAGAATTACTTTTTGGTCTTAGTAACCTTCTCCCAGAATGGAATTCATTTGTAAGTATAATATCCGGAGCAAAAGGGGAATGGAAGAATTTTATTCTGCTACTTGGTCTTTGACAACAGTTCCTGTGACTCCTGATGGGTTCCCCACTGCCAGCCATGTGACCAGAGGGTGGGCACTTGTGGCTCTGCAGTGTGTCAAGGGTAAGGTGGAGGTGTTCGCAAGTGATCAGTGGTGCAGCCAGTCACGCCTGTGTCGTGAAGCCGCTGTAAAAATCCAAAAGGACATGGTTCTCACGAGCATCCAGGTAGCGGAACGTGTGACAGTGCCTCAGGTGTGGTGTGACAGGGATGAGTTGCTTTCTGCATTTCCTGCCCTTACCACTTCTTCATGTTTGTCTCTATATTTTGTAAAAATCCTTTATTAATAAACTAGTAAATGTCAGTGAAGTGTTTTTTCCAAGTTCTGTATGACATTCTAGCAAATTAAAGGAGGGCGTATGGGTGCCTAGATTTATAGCCAAGATGTCAGAAGTATAGGTGACAGCCTTCTACCTGCCATTGGTATCTGAAGTGAGTGGCAGTCATGTGGGATTTGACACCACTGGACGATTGCTTCTAGAGTCTGCAGTCAGAAGTGTGTTGAAGGAGAGGAGAGAGCACTGGATACAGTTCGGTTTTCTTGGAGGTGTATTAAAGCTTTCCTTGCATGCACACTGCTGAGCCTTTCCTGTCTGGGAGGGTAGAATAGTGATGATGTACAGCATGGAAAAGGAGGATAGATTCAGGATAAGGAGTCACTTGGAAGGCTCATAAAGCCATCTGTTATAAGTACCAGAATGTATCTGATCCAAAAAGAGAATCTGCTGCAGGAATCACTAGAAATTCATTACCTAGCATTAGTGTGCAGAGCAGGGAAATGGGCTAAACACAGTGGTGTGCACCTCGGGAGTCTGAGCCAGGAAGATTGTAATTTTGGGGACAGTCAGGGCGAAGTAGCAAGCTGTTTCAAAAAAAAAAGCCTGGAAATGTAGTTTGATTCCTAGTACTATACCACAAAAGTAAGAGAGTAGGAAATGACAAATTCTTAAAATGGATATGGCACAGAATCACATTTTGCCCACAGCTCTGGTCATAGCAGCACGTCAGTGTCCAGTTTAAGAGGTTGACTTGAAAACACTGCAAGTTGCGTGAAGCTGGGGTTCACTCCGGCAGTGCACCACATCTGATCATCAAGGCAGACCAAGCCCCCCCCAAACTGCAGGCCTCAACTACTCGTAGTTCAGAACAGTCTAGCCTGAATGCACATCCTGCGCCCTCCCCAGGAGATCCCCTGCTACCAGTTCTCTCATCGTCTATACAGAATTGGTGAGTCCCCCGCGAGGGCTGCTTTGGTCGTCTCCCCTCCTTCACTCTTGCAGTGCAATGATTCTAGTCTTCTAAGTGCTTCTGTTTTTCAGTCCTTTAATCCTTTTATTTGTTTTTTCCTGCACCTAGGGATCAGAAATGCAGCTGCCTACAGATAATATGAACAAGTCCTAATGTTGAGCAAGTTGGAGTGTGTCCAGCTAAAGGGGATGGCTATTTCTTGTTACCAGATCTGAGATGTTTCCAGAGAACTGGAAATCTGAGTTTAGTGGGTACTCAGTGTTCATATGTTGCCATTTAATTCACTTTTTAAAAATTTTATTTATTTACTTACTTACTTACTTATTTACTTACTGTGGCCAGCTCAGCCTGCCCGGGGGGCAGGGCTGGCATGGCATGTGGTGCTGGGGATAGCACCTTGGTCCCTGTGGTTGCCTAAGCTTGCCTAAGCAGGTGCTTTAGACTGCTGAGCTATCTCGCCAGCCCTTTTTTTTTTTTAAATGCAGCTCAGACTCAGTGATCCTTTTGTGTTTAACCTCCCAGCACTGGGATTATAGGCATACATTACCGTGACCGGACTCGGCCCCCAGCTCAGCGTGTCTAGGGTGGGGCCAGTGTGGCACATGGTATGAGTGATCAAACCCTTCTGCTTATCTAAGTAGATGCTTAGTCAGCTGAGCTATCTCACCAGCCCTTTTAAAAACCTGATGCTACTCTTTGTTTTTTTCTTTTCTTTTCTTTTTTTTTTTTTTGTCTTTTTGAGACAAAGTCTCACTATGCAGTTCAGGCTGGCCTTAAGCTGACTTTGTAGCTCAGGCTGGTCTCGAACTCACAACAGTCCTCCTGCCTCAGCCTCCTGAGTGCTGCCTGATGCTACTCTTGGTGCAGGATTTGAAACCTCTGCTCCAGATTTATGTAGGTTGGAAGCTCAGAGTTGCCACTACATTAAGTGTTTGAATAAGATACAGGAGGCATCTTATGTGTCCTTTCAGACACAAAAATTACTTTCTGGTTGGAAAAAAATAAAATTTTGATCTGAGTATGTATGGTGTGTTTTCCTCCTTGAAAAAAACTATTACAAAAAGGCCTGAAATTGAGGATTAAAAATATGCACAGCCAGGGATAATGACTGCAGGGCAAAGACTGGTCCCCACTGTACTTGGGGCCTCAAAGTTTTTGTTAAAAAAAACCAGCTATACCATGTGGCATGGGGTCTGCACTCAGGAAGCTGAAGCATGAGGAGTGCCGGGACTTTGAGACCATGCTAGGCTACATGGAGAGTCAAGGCAGCCTGGACTGTCTCAGGAGATCTTGGAACCTGCCTTAAAAATGAAAATACTATAACTCATATTGGTTTGTTTTGTTCCATCTCCTCAGCCCCATACTGTTTTTCTTTTTTTGGGAAACAGTAATTCAGGGTGGCCTTGAACTCAGTGTGTATCCCAGGATGGCCTGGAAATCCTGGCAATCTTCATCCCTCAGCCTCCTGAGCGCACTGCCATGCCCTGATGCCAGGGTTGATTTTGAACTTGCAATCCTCTTGATGGCCTCAGCCCCTCAGAGTGCTGGGCTGACGGGTGTGGGCCCATACCTGGCTCCCTATCATGATGTTAAAGTTGCGAGGTGAAGTATTCATCACCATGTTAGAGAGTAGGAATTTAGTTTTCCAGCTTCTAGGTGTAATAGGTATTTAAAGCAAGTCTAAAATGTTTCTTATTACCTTTTTCTTAGGTTTTCAAAACAAAAATAGAGTTGCAATCTTAGCAGAGCTGGACAAAGAAAAAAGAAAATTACTTATGCAGAACCAGTCTTCAACAAATCATCCAGGAGCTAGGTATTAACTGTCACTTCTGTCACTTTCTGGTGCTCTTATTAGCCATGTTTTTCAACATAACATGCTGCTTGACATTTTTTTTTTTTTTTTTTGTCTTTTTGAGACAGGGTCTCACTATGTAGTTCAGGCTGGCCTTAAGCTCACTTTGTAGCTCAGACTGGTCTCGAACTCACAACAAATCCTCCTGTCTTAGCCTCCAAAGAGTGCTGGGATTACAGGCATGCGCCACCACGCCCGGCTGCTTGATACTCTTCGGAGGGGTTCTTTCACTGTTAGGATAAGGTCGACATTTTATGACAGTCTCTATGACTGCTACCCTGCTATGCTGAGAGTCTGTTAATCCCTATGATAGCATGAGCCGTCTTTCATCAGAATTGCTGTGACGTCTGCAGCGTCTCTTTGTATTGCATATTTGTGTGCTTCCAGTGTTTAGCACACAGCCAGACACCTAGTAACTGCTCTGTAATCTAGTAAATAAGTACCTCTGAATTTGGTTATTTATTCAGAATAACTCATATGTGAAACATGGCTAAGGTAATTTGTTTTAGTCATACAAACAAAAATTATGGTTTTACTGTTGATGAATATCATTTTTAACTTTTAAAAAATGTTAAATAAAAAATAAAATTAAAAAATGATGTTAATAAGGATCATAATAATAGTGATACCTGAAATCTTTTTGAAAGTAAGGGGCCTGCTGGGCTAGGTGGTATACGCCTGTAATCCCAGAACTCAGGAGGCTGAGGCAAGAGGATCGCTATCAGTTTGAGGCCACCTGAACTCCACAACAACACTGTCTTAGAAAACAGCTATCTGGGGCGATAGCTTGGTGGCATAAGTGCCTGCCTGGCAATTGCAAGGTCCTGAGTTCAGTTCCTGGTACAGCATGCTGTACTGGCCCTATGTGGTAGTACACACCTATAATCCCAGTGCCAGGGAAGCTGAGACAGGAGGATCACTATGAGTCTGAACTCTGTAGCGAGACCTTGTATCAAATAAATAAATGAATAAAAAAGTAAGGGTTCAGCCATCAGTTATCAATATTAAGAAATAGGTCTTTTGAAATTTCATAGGCTTTCTTCATATAACTTAGTGTAAGTACGGATAGAAACAAGAAGAACCTGCTTTTCCCTGTAAGGAATAGACAGTGAAGAGCTATACATTTATACATTCAGTGGCCAAATATGTGTGGCTTTGAGTCTCAGAGCCACTGAAGAAATAAACACAAAAATATAACATGGTGATTATAGTTAATGATGTAATTACACCTGAAAATTACTGAGAGTGATCTTTAATTTTCTACCAGTAAAAGTAATCAGTATGTAAGATGGGTATGCTAATTAGCTAAATTCAAAACATTATTGACCATCCTTAATACATAAACTGAAGTTAAAAATCATTTACTATCAGGGCCAGGGAGATAGCTCAGTGGAGTAAGTGTAAGGTCCTGAGTTTGATCCCTGGTACCACAAAAAAGAAAAAAAAAAAATCTTTTGCTACCATTAAAATAAAAAAAGTAAGGAGGTGACCCTTAAGCAGTGAAATGGCGGAGATTTCCTTTTCAGCATCGCGCTCTCCAGGCCCTCTCTGAACAAGGACTTCCGGGATCATGCCGAGCAGCAGCATATCGCAGCCCAGCAGAAGGCAGCTTTGCAGGTAAGCAGTGTGTAACAGACATTCCCTCACTGGAGGTTTCCTGGGTCTGAGAAGCCAGCACAGTAGTTATTTTGTATTTCAGTGGAGCAGTATCAATAAAAATGTTCCACACGTAGGTAATTGCAGTGGCTTGCTGATGTTCAATTATGCCCAAAGGATCTAAAGGACCAGTACAGCAGTAATGAAAGCATCCTTTATGGTACTAACACAGTCATGATTGATTCTGTGCTGTACCTGCCAAGGTTTGCTTGTGCACAGGAGTTTAGGACAGTTGGATGGAGAGGATGATCTAGAAAATTGGAATGGCTACTTTAATAGTATATGTCACTATATCATTTAGTTTTACATCTTTATTTGGATTGTTTTTAATGGCCAGCTCTTTGAAGGCTCATTTGTAACATGGGATTAGAATGTGATATTTCATCAGTTCAAAAGCACACCATTCTTTAGAGTAATAAATACTGTTAATGTTACATTCATCTGGGATAATTTGATTCCTAGAGACTTTGGATAATATACTGATCTTTGTTGTCATTGGCATAATGTAATTGCCTATGCTTCAACTTCATAATCCCTTTCTAAAGATCATCTCCCTTGAGACAAAACAGCCTTTTTTTTTTTAAGTCAGAGAGAAATTATCTGTGGTTTTCTGGTCTTTACAGTCCCTTATTCTCTTAAAATGTTGCTATTTTCTAATCATCAAGAATCAGCACCTTGGCCAGTGAAATAGCTCAGCTGACTGTGCCTGCTTAGGCCAGCGCAGGGGAAGGGGGTTTGATCCTTGGCACCACATGCTGTTCTAGGCTTGGGCACACTGAGCCAGTCACCAAGACTGGGTGTCACCACCTGCCTGTAGTCCCAGCACTGGGGAGGCTGACAACAGGAGGATCACACCAAGTCCCTGTATAGTGAGACTCTGGACCAAATACATCAAGGATCACCTTTTCTGCCTTTCCTCTCCTTCCAGCTGTACCTTTCCTTCACAGGCTTCTGCTCAGTGGACCCAAGGCAGAGTACTTTTTTTTGTTGTTTGTCTTTTGTTATTTGTCATACTAGGGATTGAACTCAGGACCTTGTACTTGCCAGGCAGGGGCTTATGCCACTGAGCTGTATCCCCAGCCCCACAGCAGAGTACTTTGGGACCTTTCATGCTAGCTTTCTTGCAGAGAATAAAGCAGCTTCTGTCTGACTCGGCTGACTGAGAAGAGTTACAAGGAGTTGATAGGGTCATTATAGAGTGCGGGGTGCAGCTTGTTGATTTGAACTCTGTGGTTGTCAATCTCTTGGGTGTTGATACAAAGTGAACAGCATGAGAACTGAGGTTTAAATCAGTTTGACCTCAAGCATTCAGAAAGGATAAATAATTGTAATGCTGTGGCTGTAATTTTTTTTTTTTTTAACAACTGTGATTCTTAATTGCTTGTTTTTTTTAAATCTCAGCATGCTCATGCACATTCATCTGGATACTTCATAACTCAAGACTCTGCGTTTGGGAATCTTATTCTTCCCGTTTTACCGCGCCTCGATGCAGAATGAAGAAAATACCTGTTATGAAATATCTGTTACTGCAATTCTCAAGGCCAGAGCTACTCTCATTCACTGCTCTACAAACTGACTTTCAGAATTTTGGTGAACCTACATGTTTTTTGCTTCCTTAAGAAAGGAGAATGTGAATGAAAGCAAAGAGAAGAGGAGCAGGATGACGGAAGCATGAAAGTTGTATTGTTTGAGGAATTGATTATGCTGCCCAGGACTATAACTTTTTTGTGACACCATTTGGTTTTTAGCTCTAAATTTGATAGTCACATAAAAAACAAGGCTCCACCCCAACAAGTTGGGCTGAGAATACCATCTGCAGTTAGCTTTCAAAAGCCATTTCTGGTACTTACTTAAAAAAAGGATTTTTAAAAAAAGTTAATCATTAGCTTAAAAAATTTCGTATCTGTACTTTATAAGATTGACATATTATCCTTTGGATTTAGGGTCAGCATATTATGCAGAAATATTCTTTGTGAACTCCTTTTTTGTTTTGCTTTTTTGTGGTACCAGGGGTTGATCTTTGTAAACTCCTAAGTTTCCCTGTTGTCTGTTTTAAAAGAAAGCCCAAACTAAGTTACTAACCAGTCTTAATTTCTTTTATAAACAAATGCCATTATAAATAAATAATGTAACTAAGTGCTATTAAAAACAAGAAATGTGGTGGGCTCAAATTCTGTACATCTTTTATTTTGTAGCATAAATGGTGCGCCTATGTGGCTTATGCAAGTTTAAGTGAACATGGTGGTGCACCCCTGTAATACCAGCTACTAGGGAAACTGAGGCAAGGGGATTGCAAGATAAAGGGCAGTGGTGAAGCACTTAGCTAGCATGTGGAAGGCCCTTGGCTCTGTCCTCAGTATGGGGGCGGTGCTGAGAGTTGATACTCTTTTTTTTTTTTTTTTAATGACTAAATAGGAAGAGTAGAGTAAGCAAGTTCAACATGACTTATCCTTAACAGAATCTAGGGTTCTGACTTACATAGATAGTCCCACTACCCTACAACATTGTCCTATAACATTAGAATCTGATTTAGATTCTAAATAAGTCTGAAAACAATGGGTTACAGGATTCTGTAACATTTTGTTGAAATTTTTCATGATTGAAATATTCTGCACTATTATCACAATTACTGTCCCCCTCCCCTTGAAACCAGGGCCATGTACAGTCTGAGCATGTGTGTGTATTTTCCTTTTTTTTAATTCCTTTTTTTCTTTTTGAGACAGTGGCTATTTAGTGCCGTCTGGCCTTACAATCACTATGTAGCCCAGGCTGGCCTCCAACTCAGCAATTCTCCCACATCACCAAGCCCAACTTATTGTGAGACAGACTCTCAATATTGTCTTGTTGGAACTTGGTGATCCTTCTTGACTCTGTTTCATGCAATCTGTCTCTTTCCTGTATTGCTCATTCAAGGAATCCATCATTTTTCTAATCTCTATTTTTTTTATCAGTGTCTTCTTGAGAAGCAGTTACTAATTTTTACTACACAGATTATTTGTGATCTGATTTATGTTTCTGCATTTGATTCTTTACTTCAGATGCTACTAATTCAGAAATTTCTTTTTTCTTTCAGAGGTTATTTCTGACTGAGTTCCTCTATACCTTTCTGCAGTTGTTTTTTCAGATGCTATTGATTGAGACATTTCAGCTGTGTGATCCCCAGTTTCTTCTGTGCTAGTGTTCTCTGTACTTGTTCTGGGTAGGCTCAGGGCCTGAGATAGCATTTTGTTCCTTCTCTGTCATTTTGCATAGCACTGACCTTTGGTGTAGAGCTGTAGTGCAGTTATAACCTTAGGATCTACTGAAATTCGGGTGCAGATCTACTGAGTTTGAGTTCATACAGTTGTGCCTGGCTGGGTCTGGCTGCTATGCTCAGCTCCTTCCTGCTGCAGCCATTGGAAGTGAACCTGTTGTGCCCCTCTGGCCCCTAGTCTCTCTTCAGGGACTTCAGCTGCAGTTTCACCCCAGGCCTGTATGCCAGGCCCGGGCTGGGTCTGGAGGGGCCCAGGGGAAAAGGGGGAATGCAGAAGCTCTCCCACACACTTTCAGGGCCTGGGCCTGGGCTGGGTCTGTAGAGTGTGGTGGAAGTTTTCACTCATGTGGTGGGCTTGGGCTGGCTCCAGAGGGGTGGAGCAGTCCCAAGAGTATGGTAGTAGGTCTCACGTAGTGGGCTTGGGCTTGGTCTGGAGAGGTCCAGGGGATGCAGGGGAGTGTGAAGCTCTCCCTCATACTTGCTGGGCCTGGGCTTCGGCTGGATCGGGAGGGGTCCCCCAATTTCTTCTGAATCTTTTCACCAACCATACAGCTGTGTCTTTCTCAAAGTATGTGAAGCCAGAGTGGGTAATGATAGACTTGGCTGTGCTGTTTGGATTTTTTTTGGTCTTTTGCAGTACTTGAATTGAATCTAGGGCCCCATGTATTCGAGGCTAGTGTGCTGTTGTCCTGCCGGCAGCTGCTGAGATCACAGGTGTGACCACCGTGCTTGGTGCTATATGGTATTTTC
>PVKA01042477.1:0-17395 GCA_004027165.1 Ctenomys sociabilis | reverse complement strand
GCAAAGACGATTTTGCCAAGGACTCCAATGTTGAATTGGAGGACTGCGGGGCCTTCCTAGAAATAAGCTGGTGCCTTTCACCACGGGCTAGGAAGGTGAGGGAGCGCTCCAGCCCACGGGTTGCACAAAGACTCGCCTGTGTGTCTCCTGCAGTGGGGCAGGGATGTGTGTGGAGCGGGGTGGGGTGGGGTGGGGTGGGGGGGAGCGCAGCGGCCGGGTCGAGCCGGCCGAGCTCCTGCTGGGTTTGCCCGGAAGACACACGTGGAGACGCTCGCGGGCAGCCTTACTGCGGGGCATCTCACCGCGCTGCTGCGTGGGCAGGAGTTCCCGGCGCCGAGGTGCGGGGCGCCTGCGCAGTGGGTCCGCGGCGCCGCGCTCCCAGGGCGCAGGGAGACCCCCGCCCCCGCCCCTTCGCCCCGCACGGCGGCCGAGCGCGCGCACGCGCACGCGCCAGCCTCACCTCGCTCAGCCCCAGCGCAGGGCGGCCCGCGACCACGCGAGCGGGCAGGGGCGGGGCGGGGCGGGTGCGAGAGGCGGGCACGCGGGAGGCCGCGGGAGCGGAGTCGTGGGCTGCGCGGCGGGGGGCGGTGTCGGAAGCGGCGCGGCCAATCAGGCTGCGGGCCGGGGACCCTCCGCGCGCTCGCCGGCCGCTGCCCGCCCCGCGGCCCGGCCGAGGCCCCGCCCCTCGCCCATCCCCGCCCCCGCGCCCGCCTGGTCGTCCCTGGGCTGCGGCTGGGCTCGCGGCGCAGTCGTCTGCCTCCTCGCTGCCCGTTCGCCCGCCGGCTCGCTCTCCCGCGCTCGCCAGGCCCTTTCTCTCCGGGCGCCTGGGGGCGGCCCACGCAGCAGCTGCGAGCGACGCGAGGCGGCGGCCTGGAGGATGAAGTGCAAGCCGAACCAGACGCGCACCTACGACCCCGAGGGCTTCAAGAAGCGGGCGGCGTGCCTGTGCTTCCGCAGCGAGCGCGAGGATGAGGTGCTGCTGGTGAGCAGCAGCCGCTACCCCGACCGCTGGATCGTGCCGGGCGGCGGCTTGGAGCCCGAGGAAGAGCCGGGCGGCGCGGCCGTGCGAGAGGTGTTCGAGGAGGCGGGCGTGAAAGGGAAGTTGGGTCGTCTGCTGGGCGTCTTCGAGCAGAACCAGGATCGCAAGCACCGGACCTACGTGTACGTACTGACTGTCACCGAGCTGCTGGAGGATTGGGAAGATTCGCTGAGCATCGGGAGGAAGCGAGAGTGGTTCAAGATCGAGGATGCCATCAAGGTCCTCCAGTGCCACAAGCCCGTGCACGCCGAGTACCTGGAGAAACTGAAGCTGGACGGCTCCGCCACCAATGGCAACTCCGTGGCCCCCCAGTCCCGGCCGGCGCCCGAGAGCGTTCCCTAGTATGTACCGCGCCGGTCCGGACCCCTGCGCCTCGCCCCTGTAAGCTCTGCCCCGCGGCCGCCAGAGCACCTCTCCTGCCATGTGCGGTTGGTCGGTCGGTCGGTCCCTAGGTCGGTCGCTCGGTCGGTCGCTCGGTCGGTCGCACGGGCCGGAGCGGGGCTTCTTTTGTTCCTGGGCTGGCAGACCTCTGAATCGCGTTTGCAAACTGTCTCTCTCGGTTGCCAGGCACTGTTTTCTGACAATTTGCACGTTCTTCAGATGGTGACACCCTAGAATGTTCAGGCAACCCTGAGCCGCGAGGGATTTCCTGTGAAGGTGCCTCAACCAAGGCTTGCCCAGCTCTTGGGGAACGTGGGGTGGGCGGGGGGCGTCTCCTGATGTTTGCTTCCCCCCACGCTCTTTCCTCGTGCTCTTCTCCCCCGTTTCACTGATGTATGTGCTTGAGTGTGAGTGTGCTGTTTTGGTACTAGGTTTGTGCGCCCCCCCCCCATGGAGGCCCGTAAAGTTAGCCCTCCTGGGTTGTGAGGGCATCCTCTGAGTTTATCCTGAGTGGTTGTCTCACTGACAGCCTTGGGCCTTATCAGGGAGTCCTTCTGGGGCTGGAGATGCCCAAGGAGCCCTTTCTTTTTAAAGTTATGCGAGGTCGGGAATAAAGTTTACAGCCTGTGTGCTCCTTCTGAACAGGAATTTTAGCCTCGGAAATGGGATTCAGTATGCCCATTTCAGAAAAGTGTTTGGTCTGCTCAAATATAGATCATGTGGTTTTTTTGAAACTTTTTTTTTTGTCACAGGGGTACTTTTTCTCCATTTCTGGATAACTTACAACGTATCACCTGGTAGAACAGGTAATTTCTGTGGGTGCGCTAGCCAGACACATCTTAATGTGTATGTATGTCTTTTTTGAGAAAAGCACTCATAGGAAAGCACTTAGAGAATGCAGTTTTCCCAGCTTCTCCTCCAACTCCCTTTCTTGACGTCCTGAAGAATGGTCGTTGGCTGTGAACATTCGTTTTGAAAGCGAGTTATCTCCCATCTTTCAATTTACTGACATCCCAGTTAAAAGTGCAGGACTGGCAGTAACCCTGGGAATGGAATCTTGGATGGTGGCTGCATCCTAGTTGAGTGAGTTAAGTCTCTTACTGTTGAGTTCCTATGGACTTCTCAGATTGCTGGGACCAGTGAGCAACGTTTTCTGCAGTGAGCGTAAATATTTTGTTTTCACGGGACACAGTTTTCTTGGTGCTGAGTTCTAAGCTTTAAAGTTGGCCCTACTACTTGTTTGAAATCAGGAATCCCATCCTCAATGCATGTCTCTGTTTTGGAACTTCTGTTTACCGGGTTGTGTCTGAAATTAGCTGGAAGAATATTCTTATCTTGGAAGGTGGTTTTTGATGTGGAAAAATCATTCAACAAGCACCAGTTAATATTTAAAATACATACTGTGGGTGAGTAATGAGTATAAATGGTCAAATAAGGCCTGAGGGATAAAACTCTGTTAGCTGTCTTGACTTGCATAATAAGTACGGCCTTGGGCTGTAATGCCAGTTCCACAAAAAGGGTGGTAAAAATGATTATTTAAAACCATGTGTTTAAAGATAATAGTACTAATATTTAATGCAGTAACCTTTTCCTAAAACTGTGTTTTAATGTATGTTGAAAACAATACATAAATCATAACTGTACATGTTAATGAATTTTTACTTGGGCAACACAAGTAGATGAGCAACATCCAGATCAAGATGTTAACATTGCCTGTTACCTAAGAGGTGCAGCAGTTTTCTTCAGAATCATTACTATGCTGTCCTGCCATATAACACCAGCAAATAATTTTGGTTTTGAACTGTATTTTCCTTTTTGCTGCCCCCCTTGTGTTCTTTGTGTATTTCAGACGTCAACGCATCCCAATATAGTATTTTCCCATATTTGTTTTGCATTGCACTTTCACCAATTTTTATATGTTGCTAAATGTGGGTATCATTGCATTTTTTTAAAGAAATTTTTGCCATCCTTAAAAATTTTTCACATTGAAATAGACATAAAGAAAGTACATGTCTCATTTCAGAAAGCAGTTTTGGTATTAATAGGATCCCAGTAAAAGAGTAAGCTAAAAATGGGTAGCTTTTAAAGCTGTTGGCAGTTTTTTTTATCTGAATTACACAATATGACCAACTATTTTTTCTAACAATGTTGGTACATATGGAAGATACATCTGCAACACATGTATTTTTAATTCTATGCAAATTGGCTTTTACTCTTTAGAAATCTCACATAGACACTGCAGTGTATTCCCTAATAACTTAGTTACTCAAGAAGATCCTTACATTCTATATTGACATTGACACAGCAGATGTATTGGATTACATTCTGTGGATATTTGAGTACACAAAACCTTTTACCTGCTTGCTATCACAAATACTATAGAGATTTAATTTGTACTTGTTAATTTTAGAGGTAATAATATGTCATCTTACTTGAGTCTTAAGTTATATATCTGACAAAGACAAAATATACAGTATCATAATCTATTCTTAGGAATTGGTTGCTCACCCCCCTTTTGTGTTTAGAGTAAAACTTTGTTTTTTTAGGATTCAATGTTAGGATCATTTAAGTTCATCAAATTACCCTGTGAAACATGTGTTGTCAGAATTATTAAAAGCTCGTAGTGGATTTTTTTTTTCTCTATGAGACTAAATCAGTGTTTTTGTGCTAAGCTGTACATAGGAAGCATATAGATTTTTTTTCCCAGCTTGGTGTTCTAAAAATTGATGTATAGTTGGGGTTTTTTTTCTAATACTTATTTTGTTTTTGTGATTGCACTAAAAAATACAGCTAAATTTTAAAGCTTTCTGTCAAATTAAAAAAGTAAAAAGAATACCCTATATTGGTTTGCAGACAGGAGTCAAAAATTAACTTCCTAAATATTTTATCGGTAGCTTAAATTTTTTCAATTTCAGCAGATCAAGTTGGTTGCTGTTGGTGTGGTGTTTTCTGTTTTTATTTTTTGGTAGTGGTGGTGCTTCCTAAGGCCTCATGCATGCCAAGCCTGCCCTGTACAGCTATACTCCTAGACCCTTAGTTAACAGTTTTATATTTGAAAACATATACAGAAGAAACAGTTTAATAAAAATATGTAGATGTACTGGAAGCACAATTGGTACCCTATGTATAATATTTAAAAACTTCAACTCTGTACCTGTGTATAAATGCATGTATATGTATTATAAAATCTGTTCACACTTTGAAGAAGCAAACTAATGGGTTGAAATTCTTTTGCAGTAATTCCTTTCCTTTATTACTTTGTATAGATGCACTTAATATAAAGGTTTTTAATTGTTTTGCATGGTTTCACTTCAAAAGCTTTATATAAAATGCTAATTGACTTATATTTTTAAGATATAATAAATGTAATCATATACATAGTTATTCTTTTTCCTTAGGCAGTTTTGATTTCCAGACTTTTCTTGTTTGCAAGAGCCACCAGGCCCTATCAAAATAAAATTTAATTTTTCCCTAGTAGTTTTCTCCAGATAAACTACTAATCCGCATTTAGCAGATGTTAAACAGTTTTAGGTGAAAAGCTATATGAGAGGGAGACGTAACTATGGTGACTGAAGTAAAACATTTCATTAGAGAGCTTATGTGACAGAAACTACACTGGTGCTTGGAGGCCAGACAGACCTAGCTCTTACTTGAGCTTTAACCAAGTTATCAAATTGTCTGATGCTTAGAATTTTTTTTCTTTTTAATTCTGTCATTGGGGATAGTGAGAAGCATTTTCTGACTGGCTGGATTAAGAAACCCCCTTCTATTTGATGCCTCTCATGATTTATTGGCCAGTACTCTGAAAACCCTATGGATTGTTGAGCAACAACCTGTATTATAGACATTCCTTGTTTAACAATCTATCTGTTTAACAACTGTTCAGAGTTACAACCAAGGTTCAATATTCACCTTACAATCCTTTTAGGGGGTACAGTCCTGCACATCTTGTTTATAGAGTCTCAATGCCTTTTTTTTAGTGTACACCTTGTTTATATAATAGTGTAATTTTTGCTGAATATACTGTACAGCACAGTAGTGTAGTTTTGTTATACCATAGTACATATAAGAGCTGTGGAAAAAGCAGAGTCATCAAATTGGAGTTTCGTTTGACCATTTGTTATGAATATTGTAGTGTACATACTCTATGTATATTCTTCTTTTAGCAACAAATTCCTTTAATGAACTTTCAGGAATTTAACTTGGTTGTGAAACAAGGAATGTGTATTTGCATAATCCTAGAGTCCAGTTTTATGTCTTACTATTCATGTCCCTTTAGTAAAATTGCTGATATAACTGGGTTTCCTGACTTTTTGGGGTTATAATATCTATTGTCCCATAACTCCTTCAACTGCTGATCCAGACTCAATAGTGCATCCTCATTAGACAGTTTTGTGAAAGTGTTCCAGATACCAAGTGATTGATGTTTAAAATGAGCTCTCACTAAATTTATCACTTGGAAGAATTATTAATACAAGCCTACTAACTGCATGTTGGTTTCTTTTTCTCTCAGATGAACAGTAAAGATGTTCAAGATTACTCTGAATGAAACGATGTGAACCCAGTGGTCAACAGAATTGTCAAGAATAGGGGAGCACTTCTAATGTTCCTGAGGAGACAGCTCATCTGGTTTTCCTCCTACAACTTGGACAGATGCTTCTTCCCCAGCTATCCACTGATTCTTCTTGCTCTAGTTGTTACACAATTGTAAGCAAGCAGCACCTATAGACTTTTGTTGTACATTTTTGCTGTGTTTGCCTTCTTCATTAGACTATGTCTTTGAGAACAAAGACTATTTTTCCTTACTTTTTGCAGATCCTATACTTGAGATACTACTTGAAATATGGTTGGCATCATTGAAGGTCTTTGATTCAATTAATATTTTGTAATCCCTCTGTGGCAAAACATTCCCCTTCTAATCTGGTGCTAGTAGAGTACATCCTGTCTAAGCACCATGTGTGGCTTTTGTGTATCAGGAGTTTCACAGACATTTCAAGACAGTTGTAAGATGTTTAAAGACAAGAATTATTGCTCATATTTCTATGTCCTACTACACAGTGGCTGGAACACTTTCAAGATTATGCCATCAATTAGAACAGTGTTTTGTAGAATCAATCCATGTAACAACTTTAGAGTTTTTGTACTGTTGTTAATTTGCTTAAATTTTATTCAAAAAATCCTTTGCTATAAAAATTACTGTGAAAATAAATACAATGAATACAGATAGTATTGTGAGTTTTTATAAAGTAAGTTTTAAAATGATAATACAAATAATACATGTAATTTTGCTGTGGCCTAACCAGTTATTACACATCATTTTAACATCTCTTTGAAGAAAACATTGTTTTACTCACTTTATAGATTAAACATACTGTATTATTTGATCTCAGAGCCAAGAAAGACTACAGTATAGTTTCCAAATTAAATTATGCCATTTAGCTTGCCTCTCACCCTTTCAGTTTGCCATGTGTTTATCCCTTTCTCAGCACACTCAACCAGCTCCTCATCCCATCTAGTTTCTAGAGAGATGAGAGTAGTGAATTGTCACCTAGGGGAACCATTTGAGATAAAGACTGCGGTAAGTGGGGAACAGAAATGAAAGATTTAGAAAGGGGTTGGATCAGCAGCTTCCGGGAGAAAAATTTGAAGGACAATGATATTTAGAGGAAATTGCACATGTTGCCATGGGGTTTGTCATGTCAGTACTCTTCCCCAGCTTCTTACCTAAAGTGGCTTTATTTCTTCCTGAAGTGGCTTTAATTTGGTAATGTCTGTTTCCTTTAACACTGTAAAGCAGATACATTGGGAAAAGCTTGAACTCCATTTTAATATTATACCCTTCCTCATGGTACCAGTGAAATATATTGATTGTGTCCCCAAATCTTAGAGAATTTTCAATAGAAACGCATCTTTCTGACTTCTGTTTTTTAGGTGTGGTATAGTACTGTGGTTAACATTTTTTGAAAAAAAAATCTGATTTTTTTTTTAGAGAAGTGTTCTCAAAACTTTACACATGATATGCTACTGATATTTGCTTGAACGTCATCTGAGGGTGGGGTAGATGAGTGCATAGATGAAACAAGATGGCTCTGACTTGTTAATTGTTGAAGCTATGTGATGGATGTTTAAGAATTCATTATACTATTCTCTATGCTTTTGTATAGGCTTGAAATTTTCCATAATAAAATTTGAAAAAAAGTATTTTTTTCAGAATTTATTTGTAGGCCACCTTTCTGCTTCACATTTCAGTATGGAAGCCTGGTCAGAAGCAAATGCACAGCCCAGAAAGACAGGCTCATTCTGCCTTTCCAAAATCACCTTATTTATTTCCTGAGTGAAAACTGTTGGAACGATGCTCTTCCTATAGTATAGATTTTCCTTGTATTCCCCACCCCCCGTTACATACAAAAGACCTTAGTGTCAATTGTCCCATCCATGACCAGCAAACTTGAAACTCTTTAATGATGTATATAAGTGTAGGTTCCAAATTGGACAATACTCCTCAATTTACAATTTTATCTTTTTTTTTTTAGAAGAAGACACTTTTTCTGATTATAAAATTAATTTCTCTTAGAAAATTTGGAAAAGGGGCCGGGAGATGGCTCAGTGGAATAAGTGCTTCCGTGGCAAGCACAAGGGTCTGAGTTCAATCCCCGATTCTGCCAAAAAAAAAAATGGGGAAGTTAAAATGAAATGAATCAAAAAATTATGTATGATCCTTCTATCCAGAGATAACCAAAATAATTTTCAGCCTTTTTTCCATGAAATCTGAATATGTATAATTCAAATGAAAATGTCACATGTATACTCCACCCATCAGAATATTTCTCCAAAATTCATATCTTTTACCATTAAGTACATATAATGCAGACACCTTGATATTCCTTAAAATTGTTTAGGCTAGTGCTCAGGGCCATTATGGAGTTTCTGCTGCTTGTATGCTGCACAAACACAGGAAGTATAACAAAATTTGAGTCTAAAATTTATATCAAGCTCTATTCAGCAAGTACAGGTCCAAGATAGATTAGGTTTGTGTTGTGTTGTTTCATAATTTCTTACAGACCTTTTGCCCACCAGGCACTCAATCTGAGGGCAAGGCACCTATTCAGAGGGAGTACTCTATAAATAATATAGTTGTGACAATTACTAAAAGTACACTTGTTATAAGTTTTATCTTTTTTACAGAATATTTCTTCTGGATCCCCTTCAGCCTCAGGCCCTCAGACAATTGTGCTTGTTAGGGCAGTAGTTTCTGATAGATAAACAAGGACACCACCAGTCTGGGCTCACAGGAGAGAATCCTGCTCTCCCCCTTTTGGCTTTTTACCCTATAATGTGTCCTCATCCTTCTCTAATTTCCTATATTACCTAAGAGGTTAGGCCTTAACTTTTAATGAGATTGTATTGAAGATGAAAAGATTATGTGAGAGAAACATAGTACAAAGGACATAATTTACAACTACTGCACAGTGTGTAATCAGACCCTTCCCCAGTTACACTTGTAGACTTGTTCTCTAATGTAGGCTGACTCCAAATGGCTTAGGAAAGTCCCTTTACCTCCCATTACCCATTGCTACCAAAAATGGAGTGAAATTTCAAATCATGGACATGTGATTCTCAAGTGCATGAAGAAAGGAAAGTTGCTATCTCCATATACAATTTAAAGTATCTCCTATTTATATTCTCAAAAGTCAAGGATGGGATCCAGAAGTCAATGAAATGAGTCAGCAGGCTACAGTGGTGGGTTGGGAATGAGAATCTAGTTTTATCTTACTTCACAGATCTTGCATTCTGAGGGGTGAAGATGAAAAGGAACAAGCAGATTGGCCATACAGTCAGCTGAGGGTGGTAAACATGGGGAAACATGCTCATTCATGCTACAAGAAGACTGATTAAACACTGTGCCCTCTAAATTTACACAGCTATGTGAAGAAACTTGCTAATATCTCTAGGGGTTTAGCCTTCTTTAGTGCTAGTGCTGAGTGGATATGGAGCTTAGGGGAAGGCTTTTATTTTCTACTTAAACCTCATTTCTTGAGAGCTATAAAATAAGCTGTAAAATCATATTCAGCAAGTGGTTCCGGCTGTGGCATTCCGCCCCCTAGTGGAAATTTTAGGAATTACGTCACTTCAGAAGTTATGAAAGTTTTATTTTAATAAACATGTAAAAATTGTACATATTGATAGGGCATAATAATATTTCAACACATGTATACTATGTGTAGTGATAAAATCAATGCAATTATTTGCTTCTTAAATTATTAAAGTCAGATAGGGATAGTAGGGAAGATTCCACGAATCCCAATTCAGTGCCATTGAGAATCAGAAAGGCTTAATTATTTTACTTCATGCATTTTAGTTAGGTCACACTTCTAATAAAAGGAACTA
The DNA here is from genome assembly GCA_004027165.1 of Ctenomys sociabilis. Classification (NCBI taxonomy): domain Eukaryota; kingdom Metazoa; phylum Chordata; class Mammalia; order Rodentia; family Ctenomyidae; genus Ctenomys; species Ctenomys sociabilis. Next base: position 7,587 of record PVKA01042477.1, on the reverse strand, counting down.
GGATTAGATACCATTTATGTAGAATGTTATTACCATTCTTCTATGAAACAAAAATTCAATTGTTCTTGCCACAAAAATTTCAAAATAGGTCACTGAAATTATTAATATGTTAATTTTTTCAATAGTAACACTTTTACTTTCCATGTGTACCATAATATCCTGCTGTATACCTTAAATGCACACAATAAATTTTATTTTTTAAAAATACTGATTTATAGTAAAGAAACCTGAGGAATATTCTGCTGTCCAAAACTATTTACAATTACTTTTTCTAATCTGTATTAAATCTTAGTAGAATTGACATATGAAGAGAAAGCCTCCATCATCTTTCAATCAATAAAATTTGCCTTCTTTCATGTGGTACTAGGGATGAAACGCAGGACTTCTGCACCTTTCCTCTGAGCTACATGCCCAACCCTTAGTTAATTTCTTTAAGATTTTTACGCTGGTGTCACAAAGTAAAATTGTAAATTGTCCAGACTGGGCTTGAATTTATGATCTTGCCTCAGCTTCCCACTGTACACAGTGCTGGGATTATAAGCACTGTGCACTACCACACCTGGTTCTTTTCTTATGAGAAAATTAAATTTCATAAAATTATAACAGAATAACAGTTTAATATGCAGTATATAATTATGTTCAAAGTAGTTAAGAGTACAAGACATAGACCAACAAGATTCTTACAAATAAGAAACAGATAATAGCATAAAACTTTTCTTCAGTGAACTAAAATAAATGTAGTATAAATGAAATAAATTTGTATATATATTTTAACTTTTTATAGGAAGGGTTCATTCAGCTATGCCAGTTTATAGCAAGGGAAAATTAATCTGATTTGGGAACGAGAAGACAAAAAGGTTCTCAGAATAAATACAAGTAATTTGATACCTGAAGGATGAATAGGACTTAGCAAAAAGGTGTTCCAGAAAAGGAAAAATAGGATTGAGGTTTGAGGAGCCAAAATAAGGCCTTGGATTTAATACCTAGCACTGTGGTATTTCTTAGAGAGTTGGTCCAGCAAGCTATTCAGGAAGTCCTAAAATATTGACACTGCTCAGGGAACTCCTCACTAACCTCATCCACACTCTCCTGGATGACCTATGTGTGAGTGTGTGTGTGTGTGTGTGTGTGTGTGTGTGTGTGTGTGACTGTGGATTGAACCTTTACATTGAACACTGCCCTTTTAAAAAATATTTAAATTTTTAGACAGTCTTACTAAATTGCCAATTTGGCCAGGCTTGTCTTGAACTTGCAGTCCTTCTGCCTCTGCGTCTTTAAGAGTGTTAGATTATATGCATGTACCACCATGCCCTGGAACAATGTGGATCTTAACAAGAGGAAACTAGGAGACTTGTAGCTCCATACCGGTAGCAGCAACACTGGAACAACATAAAGTAACTAGAATAGCAGCTGAGTAAAAAGTATTCCACTCAACAATAAAGTATATATTCTTCACTTCCAAAATATATCATATGCTAGGTTACCAAAATGTCTCAATACATTTACTGAAGCCATACAAATTGTGTTCTCTAAACAAAACGGAATGAAATTAGAAATCAACAGAATGAAATGCGAGAAACTCACAAATACATAGAAATTAACACATTACTGAATAACCACTTGGTCAAAGAAGAAATCACAATGGAAATTAGAAAATACTTCGATATGGAATTCAATCAAAACAAACCAAAATAGGAGTGCAACTAAAGTAGTATTTACTGAGTCTCTTACATTTAAAAACCTTGCAAAAGAAAACAAAATGAAACACAAACCAGCAGAAGGAAAGTAATATTAAAAACTGGAATGAAATTAAATACAGTAGAAATTCAATATAGTAGGGGGTGAAGATGTAGCTTAGAAATGTTTCCTGGTGTAGCTGGAGTGACTGTCTGGCTTGTGCACAACCTGGGTTCAAACCCCAGGGCTGCAAAAGAAATCAACAATCTATATTGTATACAAATCACTAAAGAACACTTACAAGTAACTAATAAGAAGACAGATAATACCATTAAAATGGACAAAGGATTTGGACACAGTTTTTACCAAAGGAATACATGTGATACTAAGCACATGGAAAAAATACTCTAACATAGTAACAGAGTTATTGAACCGATGAAAATAAAAATCATAATGAAAAATCACTTCTCATTAGAATGATTATAATCAAAAACCAAAAGGCTTTGTGAGGATATGGAGAAATTGATGTCCTCATATATTACTGATGGCAATACAAGGTATCACAATCAGTTTGGAAAATAATTTGGAAGTCCTTTAAAATGTTAAGTAGAGTCATCATATGATCCTGGCTGGGCATAACATAAGGCAAATGAAAACACTCTATAGGGACCAGGGAGATGGCTCAGTAGAATAAGCACTTCCCTGACAAGCAAAGGGTCTGAGTTCAATCCCCTGTTCCAGAAAAAAAAATCTGTGAAAGACTTGTGCATGAATATTTAGGGCAACAGTATTTATTATAGCCAAAATTTTACAAAATTCAGTTGTGCATATACTATGATTGTCCCTCCATATCTTTGCAGAATACATTCTAAGAATATGTGTGGATGCCTACAGTTATAAATAACACTCACTTCTATAGTATACTGTGTTTATATATTTTTATTATAAATTATGTATAGTAATATCAATAATAACTAACATAATTATAATATTACACTGTGATAAATGTAATTTAAAACCTATAAGTTCATTATTTCTGGAATTTTACATTTAATATTTTTAGACTACATTTAACCATGGACAACTGAAATTGTGGAAAGCAAAACTATGGATAAGGGATAGACTACTGTATACAAAGTGTAGTCTGACTATACAGATGAGATTGGGCACATTCCATGTGGTATGGCCATAGACTAATCTATCTATCCAATACTATTCAGCTATAAAATAAATGAGGTACTAATACATGCTTTCACATGGGTGTACTATAAAAATATGCTAAATGAAAGAAGCTGTCTCTTATATGTAACAAATAATATAGACAAACCTGTTGAATCTGAGAATAGATTAATAGTTACTGATGATTAAGGGAAAGGGAAATATGATTAATCTCTAATGAATATTAGATTTTGGGAGGATGGTGAACATGTTTAAAAATTAATTTACAAGGGCCAGCCAAATAGCTCAGCAGATTGAAGCACCTGCAAGCAGATGCAGGGGCTAGCGGTTCAATCCCCAGGCCTGCCATGGCAGCCACACCCCTGGAGCCTGCTGAGACCACAACTGAGACTGGGCATGGTGGGACGTGCCTGTAATCCTAGGCAGTAAACAGGTGGATCACTATGAGTCTGATCTAGCAGTGAGAACTGAATACCCTGTAGACCCTTCCCTAAAACACAAAAAATATTAGGTTATGATGGCTGTACCATTCTGTAAATATACTAGCAAATGTCAAATTGTATATTCTAAGCAAGTGAAGTTTATGATTAACTATATCACTTTTCTTTATTTAAATAAATGTTTATTAATATCTATTCACTATGCAGATTGATGGAATTCAATGTGATGCTTCCATATATATATATATATATATATATATATATATACACAGCATGCACTGTCAGGTCCAATCTTCTTTTCATCATTTTTCCCAACAACCCTTCTTAATATCTAGGAAAGGAGTCTAATTTGAAATTGACATTTTCTTTTATCTTCCACATATAAGAAAGAAGTTGTTAAGAACATTTCTGGTATGAGCAGAGAGAGAGAGGTGCATACAGAAGAGCCATCAGACTAGGAAGCAACAGCCATGGAGGAAACTAGGAGAAACTGTAGTGACAAAATTGAGAGTTAAAACATTTTAAGGAGATAATTGTGAAAAATATGGAGTATTAAGGTGATGGTGACATAGGAGTGTCCTATAGTCAGGTCTAGCATTTAGTTTTCACTCAGGCCCAATAGCAGGGCAGAGAGGTGTTTTATGTTATTATTATTTTTCTGGAGGGTCTGGCTCAGGATGCCTTAAGGGAAGGCCTGGTAAGGCATGTGGAGCTGGGAATCAAACCACGGTCCCCTGTGCCTGACTATGTTTGCCTGACCAGGGGCTTAAACAACTGAGCTAATCCACAAGCTCCTTGAGGTGTGTTTTAAAGACAAAGTAGTTGCTTGCAGGTGATGGCAGAGCCTTACTCCAAAACCCTAAAGGTTTCCAGTACAATTCATCTATAGGGGACTGCCAGAGATTCCAAAGAACATGTCTACCTGCCTCTGATACCTCATGTACCACTGGATCTGCTGGATTATATGGCCCAACTGGCAGAGCAGCATCATAGACCTGTTGCAGAGCCTTTCTTTGGTCTGGGCCCCACTAAAATCTTGCAGCATTCTAAGTCACTTTGTAAATTGGCTAGGGTAAAACACTTAAGTGAAGAATGTGTGAACATGCAAAATTCAAATAGGCCGATTTGGCATTGTGCCTTTTTTATTATAGGGAAAGCCAGATGCAACAACTTATCTTTTATAACAAAGGGATATCTCTATATGCCTCACAGCACTGGACTTCTAGAAATTTCATAGAGGTACAGGGACCTTGAATTTAAGTTAAATGTTTTCCCTATCCTCTAGCTTTCAAATATTTTACTAACAAATTCAGAATGGTCGCTATCTCCTGCTTGTTTGTCCAATCAGAAAAATATCAATATAACAGAGCAGTGCAATGCCCTATGGGGAAGAGATGATCATGATCTTTGGAAACTAAGTTGTGACACAGGGCTGGAGAGCTAACACAACTGTGAAGTAGGGCAATGAAGGTGTATTGCTGGCCTTGCCAGCTGCATGCAAATTATTTTGGTGAGCCTTATGGCCAGGCATGAAGAAGTCATTTGTCAAATTAATTGCATTCCAAATACCAGATGTGTTGATTTTCTCAAAGAAATCATATCTGGTACAGCAGCTGCAATTGGAATTATCACATGATTGAATATACAGTAATCCACCATCATTCTCTAATACCCATCTGTCTTCTGCACAGACCAAATGGGAGAATTAAATGGAGATGCAGTGGGAACCACAACTGCTGCATTCTTCAAGTCCTTAGCAGTGACACTAGTCCTTGGAAATGACACAAATAAGAAACAGATAATAGCATAAAACTTTTTAAGAGTAACTCTTTTACTGGCTATATGTATACTATAACATCATGTTGTATACTTTAAATATACACACTGCAGAATGGATTTGAGTGCATCCTGCATCCACTGTGAATCAGACCTTTGTTCATACTCCACTAATCACCTGACTCCATAGACTTCTTCATACTGGAGGGCCACAGTGACCTACACAATTTTTGCTACATTTATATAATTGAAAAAATTTACCTGGCATATGTGTGGGACCACGTGGGGCCCACTGGGTCTTCACTCCAGCCAGTACCAACGTCCAATGTATGAGTGGAACTTCATCCATCAGACAGGCCTGGTATGGAACCCTGTGGCAGAACTCACTGCAGACAGGCTAGAAGCAAGACCCACCCAGCTGACCCAGGAGCAGAGCATCTTATGAGAGTGGCACAATGCTTTCACCTCCAAGGGCTGCAGCAGCAAGAAAGGAGCACAACAGCCAGACCCAAGCCACACCCAATTGGACCAGTTTGAACTTGGTAGATTCTGACATGGTGCTAAAGTAATAACTGTACCAAAGATGTACACCAAAGGTCAGTGGACAGTGCTATAAAATGACAAAGAGATGGAGCAAAATGCATTCTCAGACTCCGAGCTCACCCAGAACAAATGCAGCAGACAATAACATTGAAGAAATTGGAAATCACACACCTGAACTTCTGAAATAATAGAGTCTGAAGTAAAGAAACAACTACAGAAATGTATAGAGGAAATCGGATCAGAAATAATCTCTGAAGTAAAAAAAGAAATGATAACTATAATGAAAGAACTACTCAGTGCTTCTAAAGAAGACACTGATAAAAAAAGAGGAGAATAGAGAAATAATGGAATACTTGAAGGAACAATATAGGAAAGAAATAGAAAGTATGGAGCAGATTCACAGTAATATGCACGAACTTAAAACCTCAATCACAAGCTGGCAAAACTGTTTGAATGAAAGTGAGAATAGACTTTCAGACCTTAAAGACACCATCACAGCTAGTGAAAAGGTAAGAAAAGATCTCTTAAAAACAACTAAGATACTTCCTTTTAATTCAATAAGATGAAATATTTGTACTAATAGTGTTTGGACAGGATATATCTGCATCCTGTGCTATGAATGACTACTACAAAGACAACAATGTGCAATGTATTAATTATAACTCTCCTACTAACCTGTTTTGAAGCTGTCTCATTGCATTTTTTTCTCAATAAAATTAATCAAAAAATAAAAACAACTAAGATGCAGGAAAAATAATTGAACACCTGCAAGACAATGCAAAGATGAACAATGTAAGACTAATAGGCATCAATGAGAAGGAAGAAGTCAATACAAATGATATAAAAAGAATATGGGCAGAAGTAATAGCAGAAAACTTCCCCAATATGAGGCAACAATCTGATATTCAGTAACCGAAACATATAGAAATCCAAATAACATCAACCAATTAAAACCACTCCTAGACATATAATAATCAAGATCCCAGAAATCCAGCACAGGTACAGTATACTAAAAGCCACTAAAGAAAAGAAACAGATCACATTTAAAGGAAAACCTGTCAGAATAATGGCAGATTTTTCTTCACAAACCATCAAGGCAAGAAGAGCATGGAGCAAAGTACTTCAAGTCTTGCAAGAAAACAAATTCCAACTCAGACTGATATACCCTGCAAAACTCTCTTTCAAGTATAATGGAGAAGTAAAATACCTGCATGACAAACAACAACTAAAGAATTTGATGATGACAAAGCCAAGCCTAAACAGACTACTAAATGATGTGCTGGAGAGGGAGCAAAATGATCACAAACCCATGAATGAGAAAGGAAAGAACGCACCAAATAGGGCAAATAAATACAGGAGAAAAAGAGGTATACAACAGCAGGTAAATAACATGTCAAACATAAGTCAGTATATCTTAATTATAATCATCTCTAGAAATCCCATTCAAGCCGGCTATCCCCCTACTGGGAATTTTCCCAAAGGAACTGAAAACATTGTATCATACTGATATATGTGTACCTATGCAGCGCAATGTGTGATAGCAAAATCTTGGAAAAAACCAAGATGTCCATCACATGAGGAATGGTTTGAAAAAGATGTGGAATTTCTATATAATGGAGTATTACTCAGCTGTTAAGAATAATAAGTTTGAAGCATTTATACTGAAGTGGATGCCACTTGAACTCATAAGTGAAATAAATCGGACACACATGTGCAAATATCGTATAGTCTCCCTAGTATAAGAAGCGAAAAGCAGAAATACAAATGGAAACATACAACAACAACTAAAATCAATTGAGTCAGATAAGGCAAAGTGAATGGCATATGCTGCAGGATACTAATCAGCTTTTCTTCTGGATGGTTAACAACCTAAGTTCACAGATCAAAGTTGGAGAAATAGAAGAGCCACAAGGCCAGCCAACATTTTGGCCCTAGCCTTTCAAGGTCAGCGAAGACTCAGGACATAGGAGAA
>PVKA01042476.1:0-17396 GCA_004027165.1 Ctenomys sociabilis | reverse complement strand
AAAAAAAAAAAAAAGCTATAAAAACCCTGAATTATTAGGTCAGAATCTATGTAACTCTTGAGGTTCTTTGTGTACTGCTAAGCCACCTGGCAGGAAGGCTGTACCAATTTACAATCCCCCACCAGGCAATAAGCAAGTCTGCTTTGTGTATCTTTACTAACAGTGGTTTTGTCCTTTGTCAAAAATCTTCAAATTCTTTTCAGCATCCAACTGCTGAAAAGCATGAAGAGTAAATGTAAGTCACAAGAAGAGTAGTCCAGTTGTTCTGGATCCTTTAATTACTATCCTTGCGCCCAAGGTAGCCTTTTCATTTGCCAGTATCTGGGGAAAGAAAATAGTAAGGAGGAGCTTAAACGAAGAGGGTAACGTACAAATTCTCCTGTCTCTGCAGACACTGAAGAGGCCAGTGCTCCAGTTCCCACCAATCGGAACAATCGCTGTGACCGCTGTCCGGCTACTGGCTCCATGGATAGGCTGCTTCACCACAGGGTGGGCGGGTCCCTGGCTCCTGAAGGGTCAAGATGATTAACTCAGAAACCAAGGTGTTCAGCACAACACTTGAGCGAGACAGCAGTGATACAGATAGGAAGACAACAAGGCCCAGCCTGATTTCACCATCTCCCTCCATGACTCTGTGCCAGCATTATTATTCCAAGGCTTGTCACTCAGATTCAATGTCCAGTCTACCATCGCAGTGTTTCTCAGTGCCTAATAATCAGTTCTCATATTGGAAACCAAGAGGCCTCAGCTGAAATTCCATCACGCCAATACCTGGAGTCTGGTTTTGGTTAATTGGCTTATGTTCTTTGCTTTATGTTCAGATGAAAAAACTACTTGTTTTTTTTTGTTTGTTTTTTTTTTAATTTTGTTTTTTATAATTGAAGAACACATATAATGAGTTTATTGTGCCTAAAGCGTGTGTAACAAGATGAGGTGACCTCTCGCCCCCACCTTTGGTATTGGCAATTGGGCCCAGAGCCTTCACTGAGCTATATATCCAGCCTTTTAAATTTCTTAAAGTGTCTTACTACATCTCCCAATTTCCTAGGCTGGGCTCAAACTGGGGACTCCCCTGCCTCAGATGGTATTACAGGCAGTTTGTAGTCACTAGTCAGGCTACAAGATGATCTGAAAGAGCCACATACAACACAAGGGCCTTTGTTGAAGACAGCCTCACAAGCAATTGGAAACCTAGACTAGGCTATGGAGGCTAGCATATATCACTTAAGTGAATAATCCAATTCAGAATATATATTGGTATCAAATTACAATATGATTTGTCCTCATAGGATCCAAAAGTTGAGTTGATTTTTTTCTGGAAGAAATGGATACTCCCACTTAGAATTAGGGAATCGAGGAAGAGGGGCTGGGTTTTTCCTTCTCTTTCTGAGGCTGAAGGTCAGGTTTTCCTGAACTGCAACAGTGGGGATGGTGGGAATGATTCCCATAGAAAAGGGTAAGCTACATTTTGCTTCATGGAAGATGTGGGCCAAGAGCAGAAGGAAGGGACCTAGGATGAGTCTGATGCTGGACAGTGATCATCATCCCATGTGCCTCTTTTGGCCAGCCGCATTAGGACTTTGTACCTGACCTCTGGTGTACTATGAGAAAATAAAGAAACTGCCTCATACTTCAGACAGAATAAACAATTACCTGATGTGGATACACCCAATGGTGACCACACAGTCTCCAAGTCTTCCCCTATCTATGTGGTGTTGGTGTGTGCAGATAGCAATGAAAATAGGAGGTAAGTTGGAAGGGAAGAACAGGAACAGAATACACCCAGACTAAAGTGCCAGAGACACATACAGAAGATGCCTCACAGGAATGCAAGTGCTGCACCAGAGCTTGTAAGGTAGGTGGGGCTGGCAGTGATCTGTCTTGAACTGGGTACAAGATCTATGAGACATCTCCAGTCCTTCATCTGTTAGGCATATAGACCATATTTAGGATCTAATGAGCTCTTCAAGAATATTGGCTCCAAAATATAAAAAGTACAGAATACAAATTAATGCTTAAACACAAAAGTTTAACATCATGTTAATTTCATTAACTGTCAAATGTAGAACTCATATATTTTGCTACATTTGAAAGCAATTTGGAAATTGTTTTGCAAAAATTCCCACGTATCCATTATTGCTAAGTAGCAACTAATAATTAAATGAATTACTCATAGCCAAATAATTTCAAAAGCAAATATACTATAGATAGATATAGATATGATTTGAAAGCACATGAGAGTTCATTTTAGCATGTTTTTATGTGAGTTAAGAGCCTACTTCTATGAACTGACTTTTATTCCCTAGAATTTGCATTGAAGCCCTAGCCTCCAATGTAGCTACATATAAAGACAAGACTTTTACAAAATAAAATTTAATGAATTCAGGGAGGAGACATTCATTCAATGGGACTGGTAACCATGTAAGAGGAAGGTATAACTCTCTCTGCCTCTGCCTGTCTCTCCTTCCCCTCCCTTTCTCCCTTCTCCTTATGACCCCCTTGCCTTCCCCCTTCTCCCCAGTGCACAGAGGAAATGGTCATGATCACACTACAAGCCAGGAAGGCAGCACTCACCAAAACCCACAACTATGCTGGACAGTGATCCCAAAATCCAGCCTTCAGAATTGTAAGAAAATGAATTTCTCTTTTTCCCACCCAGTCTGTAGTCTTCTGATATGGCAGCCCAAACAACCTACAACATCTAATAAGTATTTGAAATTGGCCCAGAGGAAATACTTTTATACTTGGATTACTTCTCTAGCTTCATGTGACCTCCTTGAGGCCAGGAGGCATGTACTGCTTCTCCCTGTATGACCAACATCTAGCACACTATATCTAAGAAACTTGTGGGTACATGGTAAACATCTGCTACAATGGATCAAATGAATTTGGCCTCTTCCATCATATTTGAGTCTTCCTCATATCTAGTTTCTCTACTCTATGACTTTAACTTTATTTCTTTCTCTAGTAAAGGCACAGCTCTCTGGTGTGAATTGATGAAATAAAAGCAGGGGTGGCCTACAAGTTTTCTGTGTCCCTCCACAGCTCAAGGCTCTCCCTCTCAGGGTCACTTCCCACCGAGAATATCCATCATTATGCTAAGACTTGCTATCATCTCTCATTTCAGTAGAGGAATTATTTAGCATTGAGCAGCTGGATTACATTCTCTCTTGAAATAAGCTATTTACAGCTTGCAACCTACAACAGAATTTTTTGTTTCTGTCTTAGCATTATGTGCATAACACCTTTTATCACAGCAAGGAAGTCTGTCTTCTATCAATTCCAAATCAAATAGCCAAGAGGATTGCTTTTCCTTGGGGGAATGTGTTTGTCTAACATTTCAGTCAAGGAGAAGCATATTATTTCTTCCCTTACTACCTTAAATCTTTGTTGATTTTTCAATTAAAATATCTGAGTTTACATACATTAAGACATTTCAGTTCAAAATTACTGCTCAGATTCCATAATTAAAATAACGACATCTACTCTTCAGTGAGCACATTCCACTGCCAGGCACTTAGCAGCCCCATCAAGAACTGAAGGGTGAATTAGGGGCTGCTACAAGTGTAACCATTTTAGCTTGCTGGACTGCCTTTTTGTATGTCATCCCAGGAAATTTTATGCCACCGTGAAGAACAGAAATGAGTTTGGAAACAGAAGCTGAAGCTGCTGGCCCAGAGGCTGCTGGCCATGGTATTATGATAAGTCAGAGTGTCTATCCATTTATTAAATTCAATGAAATAAGCTCATTTAATGGAAAAAGCACAACCTTCAAATTTAGACATACTAAAGTTCAAACATGCCTGAGCTACATCCTAGTTATATGACCTCAGAAAACATAAACTTGTCACATTCCTCAGCTTTGATCTCTTCCTGTTCCATGAACCTGGATTTAAAATACCATTCATTTGACTGTCAATGAAGACCACGTACTTGGCACACAGCATGCAATCAATGGAAAATATTATTTTAATCCCAGGACCTGGTACATACACACCCTAGGGCACTGTGCATACCTTTCGTTGAAAACAACGAAAAGAGAGGAGATCTGGGCCTGTTTTTCAGTTGCTATGTGCTACTTCAACACCTTAAAACTTTAGCTGAGGTAATCAACCATGCCAAAATTTCCAGGAATATAGGTTTACTGGGATGGGGAACATTCAGTGCCAAAACCAGTATCGTCCTGGGCAAACCAGAAAGCTGGGGTAACACTAATCAACAGAAGTAGTAGGAAGCTTTAACAGGTCAGTAGACGAGACAATGACGCGAGTTAGAATCTGATCTCCAGCCCAGTTAACCGTGTTGGGGAATGGCTCCTTGGGCCTCATTCTATTCTCTCCTCATCTTATGGCAGCTAAGCACTTCCAACTGCATGGCTCCATATGCTCAGTACCTCATTCAGCCTGGAACAACTCATGTCACTTTCTTCTTTAATCAAACTTACAAAACTAAGAATTTGTTCTGCCTTCTACTCAGGTATCCTGGATTATTTCACATTCTTAACCTAAGCCAAAACCCTTAAATTTTTATTTCAAAGGAAATAAATGATAATTTATTTTATCATTAAAATGAAAACAATTTTTCATTTTATTTCAAATGAAATCATTGGGGTTCACCAGACAGAGTTCATTTGATCAGGGTACAACACTGTGAGCTAAGAATGAAGAAAAATCCTTTTACCCAAGCCAGTTCTTTTCACCAGCCAAAAATATCCAGAAGGAGCTCATCAGTGGCTCCATTTTCTAGTACAAGTGAGAAAGGTCTGAAACTACTTTCTTTCCAAGCCCAGTTTTCCTTTCCCTGGGATTCAGAAGAGATTAGCTTAATATTCCAACTAAAGTGCAAAAGCTTGTGGGGGGGAGAATTTATCCACTTGCTACCTGAAGTTGGAAATGAAATGTCCATCTTCAGATGAGATCAGTGAGAACAGTAGAGGAGAGTGTGTTTTGAGTAAGGAAACATCCTCAGGACTCTTAGGGAAGTAACGTCCAAACCAATTCATGGCAAGAAGTCTTCTTACCACCTGGGTATCTTTTTCCCTTTGGCAATAAGATGGCTGGATTCTGGACTAGGGTCAATCTAAAGTAAAATATCTCTTTTAAAAAAAAGAATGTTCATTTAATATTCTAGAACCTGAGGTCATAGCTATGCAACTCACAGACCACTTCAAAAATTTTAAAGTGTCTATTTCCTGTCTCATTGCTATTTGTTTCTTAATAAAATTAATTTAAAAAAAATAAAGTGTCTATTTTACCAATCTGAAAGGAAATACTAGAGATGCAGCTCAGATTTTAAAACACTAAAAGACACTGTTAGTGGGAAAATTCCTTGGCCTCAAGAGATACCTTGTCTTCGCCACCTTTGTCACTAAGACATAACACTCAAGGCCCACAATTTAAAAGAGAAAAGACTTCTCTGGGCTGTGTGTAGAGGCTGCAGCCCATGAGCGGGCTCACGCCACAGGGCACGGCAGAAGACCTGTGTTTAGGGTATGTCAGTGAGGGTACAGAGAAGCTAGAGATAAACCCTTCTAGGCCACACCCCCAGCGAGCCACTCCACCCAGTTACACCAAGCATCACATTTAGCTGCAGATTTACTGATTATCCTCACCCCATGCTCATGCCCCCATGATCTAATCACCTCCCAAAAGCCCTACTCATGAGTGCACAAAGCTTTGAGGGAACATTCAGACATCAACCATAACATACCCCTAGTAAACATTTATCCAGGTAAGTGTAACTGTCACTCAGTCTTCCCTCGGAAGTCTCCAAAGCTACAGATTTCTGCTGTTTCATGGCTGAGAGGCAGCAGGGACTTCTCTCCAATCTCTAACTACTGGTCCAAGTCAGCACAATGAGAATGTTATAGCTTACTCAAAAGTAGGGACAGGAAGATCATTCGGTCCATACTTAGGAGGGCTATTTCAAATTTCTAGGAATCCCTTGCTCTTCCATGAACTGGGATGCTTCTGTCCTCCTCAGTCCAGGAGCAAACTAGTGAACTAAGCAGGACTCAGCTGGTAAGAGCCTTCCTACTGTTTTAAAAACCACTAACATATGCATCTAAGACATGTTTCACAGAGGTATGGACCTCAGAAACTCAGAAATGTCTTCAGAGGACCAAAAATTAGGCAAAACTGCACATTGGGTAAAATGTGAAATAATTCAATGTGACATAGAAAGACAGTAAGAGGAAACTGCAAACTAGAGCAGCAATATGAGAAGAGAATCATAACTTCTGTCCTATGAGAATAATAGTTTTTGAACTTCAGAGCATTTCCTTACCTAGGATTGTTAGCAAAAGCCTGTAACACCTCCAAATCAAGATTTGTAGGACAAGGGCCGGACAGAGAGCTCAGTAGAATAAGCGCCTGCCTGGCAAGTGCAGGGTCCTGAGTTCAAAACCCAGTACCATTAAAAAAAAAAAAAAAGATTTATAAGACAGTTTCTTAAATGCCTGCATTCTCAGGGCAACTGTCGCCATCTCAACTCCACGCTGAGGGGAGATGTGCTGTCCACAGAGCACCTCATAGGAAGCATCGTTCTGTTTCCTAGCACTCCCTGCGAGTGCTCACTAGGGGCTGGTACATCGTAAGCATTCAAAAATGTGTTGAATAATTGGCACACTTGAAAATTCAGGTTATATGAATAACAAGAATGAGAACCATTCTTTTTTTAAAAAAAAAAAATTTACAGTATGTTTCCCTTGAAGAATGAAAGACCATTGTATATGTAAGCTAAGATTCCATATTTTACAATTTTCATTTGCAACCAACTTTCCTAATCAAACACCTACTGCATAAAGTGACTCAGCCACATACCACAAAGCTAATTCTAACTTTTAAAAAAGTGAGTGAAAAAAAAAAACACATTTAGCACAGAAGAACGCTATTTATGAAAAAGACATGATAACATAAGAAATTTTGCACAGCCCTAACACAATTATTAGAAAAATTATCTTCAACAAGTACTAAACTACTGGTAAAAAGACTAGAAACAGAGTATTCTCGATTGTCAAACTATCACTCCACATATTTCTAGTTGTAAAAGAAAAAATACCAACTCTGAATCAACCCAGAGTATTTAAAATGTATCCTTTCAGCTGGGTATGGTGGCATACACATCTAATCCCAACACTCAGAGGCTGAAGATGCTGTGAGTTCAAGGCCAGCCTGGGCTACAAAGTGAGCTCAAGGTCAGCCTGAACTGTATAGTGAGACCTTGTCTCAAAAAGGGGGAAAAAAAAAAAACAGTATCCTCACAATAAAAACTGTGGAAGCATTATAACAAAGGCATCTTTGCAATATAAAGTCCTAGAAGTGATCAAAGTATCTTTAATATAATTTTGAAATTTAAGTGTTATTACTGGAGGAACAAAGATTATGCACCTATTGAAACGATCCAATTGAAGTAATTCTAGACCACGCTACCAAATGGAAACATCAGCTGAACCACATATGCCATCTTCGATTTCTGTAAATCATGTTTTAAAAAGGTGAAATTATTTTATATTTATTTAACCCAATATATTTAAAATACCATTCCAGCAAATAATATGTTTAAATTGGGGCCGGGGAGATGACTCAGTACAATAAGTGCTTCTCTAGCAAGCACAAGGGCCTGAGTTCAATCTCCGGTTCATACGTTTAAACTACTATTCTAATTCTTTGTGCATACTAAGTTTTTGAAATCTGGAATGTGTTTACACTTAGAGCAAGTACGCCTCAATTCAGCTTAGTCAGATTTCAAGTGGATACATGTGACTGGAGGCGAAAGCCCTGAACAGTACATCCCTGGGCTGGCCTTGGCATAGAGACATACAAGAGACAGAGGAACACACCACCACTTGCAGCTGCTTAAGTCCCTTGGAAGAAAGGTCATGTCCTAGCTTAATGTTTTGTTTTGTTTTTTACCATAGAACCAGTTAAGCTGCAGCATAGCAGTTCATTTTTGAGACAAGTTCTCGCCATGCAGCCCAGCCTGACCTCAGATTCACAGCGATCCTTCTGCCTCAGCCTTCCAAGTGCTAGAATTATAGGTGTGTGCCACCAAAGCTAGCAGTAAGCAACTTAAAACTTAATTGATCCTGCAAATTTTGGAGCAAAGCATTATGTCAAAAAACATTAAGGAGAGAGCCAGACATACCAGCATTTGAGAGGATGTCAGAAAGATCCCAAGTTCCACGGGCTACATAGGGAATTCCAGGCCATAATGCATGAACTTGTTGGTATGCTGCAATCGAGTGGGAATACAGAAAACAGTGCTCTAATTCAGGGCTCTGACACCAGTATACAGAACCTTGGGTAGCCCACTTTCATCGCCAGACCATTTCTTCCTGTGGCCTCTTTGCTAACCCTTCAGCACAGCAGCCACATAGCCCAGTGCCAGCCCCTCAGTCTTCATACTTGCCTTTCACTCCACCTAAAATCCTTTTGCATGGGCATCTACTAACACAACCAGGGATGCATTTAACCTTCGACCTGTAAGCCAATGGACAGAAATTTACTCTGAAAATATATATGTGAAGCCACTTACTAGAAAAAGTCTACAAATATCAAATACTTAGGAACAACTTAAATGCCCACTCACAGGAGACTGGTTGCATAAGTTCTTTTTTTTTTTTTTTGTCTTTTTGAGACAGGGTCTCACTATGCAGTTCAGGCTGGCCTTAAGCTCACTTCGTAGCTCAGGCTAGTCTCAAACTCACAACAATCCTCCTGCCTCAGCCTCCGGTTGCGTAAGTTTTGGTACACCTTTATAATTATTACATAGGGCAGTAGGAGAGAAGAGGGTTAGAGATGAGGGAGGGGATAAAAATGAGAGAAAGAACGAGATTTCTACAAATCGAAGTAGAAAAACATTGACACTATATTAACATAAATAGCTATATCCTGCTGCTGTGTGTAAAAGAAAAAACTTAAAAGTATATAAAAATTACTTGCTCTTTTATTTAAAAAAATAAAAACCCTGGAAAATACAACCCAGAAATTAATTATAGCAGTTAGCTACTGAGCAAGGGGGAAGCAGTACATGAGAATCAAAGTTCTTTGAATAGGAACAATTTGCCTTTGGAACCATGTATTTTGCTTATTAAAAAAAAATAATTTGGGAAAAAGAACATAAAACTGAATATAAAAATAACTTTATATTAACATCATGTAATATTTAAGAAGGCACATATGAAAATAATTAGTTCAAGGGGCTGGTAGTCTACATGTCCCAGAACCATGGATGCATTGTGCCAGGCTCAAAACCAGGCGTGGTGGTGCACACCTGTAATCCCAGCACTGGGTAGGCTGAGACAGGAGGATCACTACAAGCCCATGCTGGGTAGTAAGACTCTGTGTCAAATAAATAAATAAACAAACAAACAAATTATTTACAAAAAAAAATGTAATTCCAGAAATATTTGACTATAGTGCTCTGTCAGTCCTCAGTGAGATATGTTTTAAGGGTACAATTAACAAAGTGAGCTCTACTTAGATTTGTTCATATAGTACTGGAATTCTGAACATTACTAATAGAACAAATGAGTACATAGAGTAAGCTTCTATAGCATAAAACTGGGAGAAGATAAAAAACAAAAAATGTATATGGTTTAGAGTAAAATTACAACTTATAAATACATGTATGTAGGAGCTGAGGAAGTAGCTTGGTGGTCTAAGCACTTGCCTGGCAAAAGGACCCAGGTCCAATCCCAGGTGACTGATGCCATGCCAGCCCCAGAACGGCAGATGCATCATGCAGATCCCTGAAAATGAGCATGATGGCACACACCTGTAACCCCAGGGCTGGGGAGGCTGGGACGGGAAGATCACTATGTGTCTCAGCTGTGCAGCAAGACCCTGTGCCACATAAATATGATTAAAAAAAAACAATACATATAAAAGAAACGATAATCATGTTTAAGAATGCACTATATTACAAACACCAATACAATAATGAACAGAAAGATTATAAACAAATGTCACCACTTGGTAAAAGCTTAGTTATAAACAGGCACTGTAGTTCATCTGGGTGCGATAACGAAGGATCTTAAGCTGCTGATTTATAAGTAGTAGAAATCCATGGTACAGTTCTGGAGGCTGTGAAATCCAAGGTCAAAGGCCTATTGAAGGTGCACTCTTCAAAGGGCGGCACCTTCACATACCCGCACACAGAGAATGGCCAAGAAGCTCCCTCAAGCCCCCTCCCAGAGACAGGAGCCTCAGGCACGGAGATAGGAAGCTAAGGAAGGCAACAGCCTCAGAACCTAGTCCTGCTTCTAAAACCAGTCCCCATGGGGGCCACATTTCAACACAGGAGGAGAGGGGAA
The DNA here is from genome assembly GCA_004027165.1 of Ctenomys sociabilis. Classification (NCBI taxonomy): domain Eukaryota; kingdom Metazoa; phylum Chordata; class Mammalia; order Rodentia; family Ctenomyidae; genus Ctenomys; species Ctenomys sociabilis. Next base: position 7,081 of record PVKA01042476.1, on the reverse strand, counting down.
TAAGCATTCAAGACTTTATTTAAAGTCTGAAGACAGCATCCCAGTGACAGAATACAAAGATAACATTTTAACTAAGTGATCTAACTTAGTGCCACCAATGATGGAACACATCTACAAATGTATTAATACTCACACGATGTAATGGAAATTATCTATAAAGATCTAAATAATTCTAGCTGGGCAAGAGGCTCACAGTATAATCCCAGCACTTAGGAGGCTGTCAGGAAGATAACCATGAGTTCAAGGCCAGCCTGGGTTCTACCCTGAGTTCAAGGTCAACCTACATTACAAAGTGAAACTCTGTCTAAAAAGAAAAGAAAAAGAAACAACAAAGACCTAAAATAATTCTACATATAAGGAAATAGACAAATCCAGACAGAGGCATCCTAATGATAACTGGGTTAATCTTTAAAACTATCCCTGTCATAAAAAAAGACTTTTATTTTTTATTTGTAGTTAGCACCACTGTGGCTTTATATACAACCTAGCTATACTTTATGCCTTTATACAAAATATTCAGTGATCATAGCTAAGCCAGAATATTCTGACTGTTTCTTTTATATTATCAAAAGAATTTCTTTACTGTTGGGCATGGTGGCACATGCCTATAATCCCAGCACTTAGGATGACCAGGCATAAGCATTGCTGTAAGTTCAAGGCCAGCCTAGGATACATAGTGAGTTCACAACTATCCTGAATTACATTGCGAGACCCTGTCTCAAAAAAACAACAAAAGGGCTAGGGAGATAGTTCAGAGGCACAAGAACCTGCCTTGCAAGCACAAGCTCCTGAGTTTGATACCCTACCAAAAAACAAAAACAGACCGGGTAGATAGCTTGGCAGTCTAAGTACCTGCCTGGCAAATGCAAGGACCCAGGTTCACTCCCCAGAGCTGCATGCCATGCCGACCCCAGAGTTGGCCATGGAACCCAGGCATGGTGGCACCCACCCAAGTTGGAGCTACGCAGCAAGACCCTGTGCCCTCTCCCCAAAAAAAGATTTTAAAAAAATTCCTTTATTTAAAAAAATACAACTAGTTGTCTATTTCACTTTTTAAGTAAGAAATACAGCTAATTCCTTAATGTAAAAAGCTGCGACACTTCCTAGACTTCATAAACAATATAAAGTGCATCTCATTAAAAAGTATACTGACACTTATTGTGTTGAAGACTAGAAGCTTCTAGGAAGTAGCAATATTTTGTACCAAAACATTGTACAAACCATTTCTCTTAGAGGCACAAAGATAGGGAAAAAATTTATTAGGTCTAAGAATCAAAGATTACTTGGCATAGTTATGATGACATGCAGAATTTGATTGTTAGAAATAAAATCTATGTAGGTTCTCAGAGTAATAAAATCTTAGACTCTGGCAAATCTCCAGGTTGTATGAGTTTAATGAACCAGATAGATAATTGTATCACCAATATCTGCCTGCAGCCCATTTTCTGTGAGATGAATTTTCTTGCTCATGAGATCCACATGAAAAACACCATGTTCAGAAATGGGAGTCTTCTCAGTAAGCTCTTTTCCCAAGACAGGAACTCGCCGAGGGCCCAACACTGGATCATCAAATCTCATCAGTTTCACTTTGGAAAGGTCTACAGCAAAAAAGAATATCAATACAAGCATTTAATTACAGTCAGAGACATAAACTCCTGAATGAGCCTGACAGTTCAAATTCAAGCATACTGGTTGTCATATATAAGCAAAAATTATCTCATCAGATTGACAGGACCTAATTCAGGTGCAAAGTCAAACTCTAATAAACCTTCATCCCTGTTCAGCTTTTTACTCAAATCAGACATTGTCAGAAGCTGGGCATGGTGGCAGATGCCTGTAATCCCAGCACTTGGGAGGCTGAAGCAGGAAGACTGCCACAAGTTTAAAGTCAGCCTGAGCTACACAGTGAGATCAAGGCCAGCCTGCACTACATAGGGAGATCCTGTCTCAAAATAAGACAAAGAGATAAAAAAATATTACCAGAGTTCTGTATAAATATCTCCTGGAATATTAAATCAAATCAGAGACAGAATTAAATATACTTTTGAGCATCAACCTATGTGATCTACTATGATCTATAAAGTACCTTTTCTTGGGTACCAGGAATAAAACTCAGGACCTTGCACTTGCCAGCTAGGCACTGTGCCACTGAACTACCGTTCCAGCCTTATATAAAGTACTTATTATGTGCATAAACATGCTTCAAAATAGCAAAGTCTCAAATTTACTTTTCTTACTGTGCTCCTTCAAATACATTAATCTTACAAGACATGCCACTTTTCTTAGATACATTTGGAAAAATAATTACTACTGTAAGAAATCCTATTACCCATTTCTTGTTTGCTCAAAAGGTGAAAGTGTATGTATTAACAATTTGCTGAGAAACAGAGACAAGAGGGAGAGTAGAGGGAAAGGGCATAGCTTTTACAATTTTGAGCTTTGAACTCCAATGCTACCCCACTTGATATGTTCCTGATATGTCCTTGTGCAAGTTAAGATAGTTTATCCCACGAACAAATTTATGATCCATCAACCCTGTAACCGTGTCAAAAACTGAGCCCAGAAGAAATTTTCCTGAGCAATTCTGTGACTTTCCAATATCAAATTGCTTTCTTATAGTGGAAAAAAAAAAAAAAAAAACCACTTCAGTGACTACAAATGCTGGTTCTGGGTTTATATCTCATTCTAAATGTAAAATGGCTAGTTATACTTAACCAGACCCAAATAAATATAAGATATTTTCTGAATTACTTGTATCCTTTTCTAAAATAGAACCTCATGGGTGGTCCACGAGCTATATTCTCTCATGTTGTCTTGAGAGTAGGAAACTTAGCATGAGAGGGATAAGGGATAAAAAGAGACCTTAATGCATCCAGCAGTGATACCGGGAGTTTACAAGTTATCTGAGCATTGTGTTCTCTCTGAGAAACAAAGACTAAAGGACCACAAGTATAGAGAACAGATCTTGGGGCTTATTACCGTGAAAACAAACCATGCCTGACAGTCTCTAGAGAGTCTCTGCAGAGATCATGCAATTTATTCCCAGACATTTCACAATCCCTAAAATTTAAAATATGAAAGGGGCAGGCATAGTCTTCATGACAGACAAGATCTAATTTGGGGGAAGAATACAATTCATTTCAACAGCTATTCCAAATCGTGTATCAGTGGCACCAAATAATCTGCTACAGAAACAGTGACGAGTCCTATTATATTTTATATATAATCACCTCCCTTCACGCAAAAAAAGTCTTCCTAAACAATACTGAATCAAACTATTTCGAATAAACCTAATACTCAAATCAGGCTTCTAAGTGACAATACACATTTGCTCTGATGTTTCACCAGGTGGTTCATTACTGCCAATATATTCTTGGGAGATTTTTTAGTGGTTTTACTATCTTATCTCAGACTTCTCTTATCATTGAAAATGCTGAAATTTAAGTCTGCAGCTACCCAAGATTTAAAGCACTTAGAGAAAAGATGAGTTTGATTGAAAGTCCCTGGGGATTGATAATGTGAAATGGAGCCTTTCACCTCCAAGTTATTAGTTCATATGTGCATAGTTGTGAGTAATTTAAAGTCATTATCATCAAACAGTGGCTCAGTGGCCTTTGTAGAGTGAAATGATATTTTAGTCTAGTTCCTCCTGGACCTAGATCATAATCAGCCTCAATACAACTGGCACTAATTGAATGACTTGCTAGCTACTGCAGCTGACAGTCTAAGAACTATGTTATTGAATTTAACTCCCTTTCCATCTCATATACGCAAACCACTCAGCCCCTTAGATATCTAAGGATGCTAAGGGCTTCTGGAAAAGGATCAAGGTCAGTTCTCTTTTATAGGTTCTTAATAGGAATATCAATTTCAAACTCCACCTAATGTTTTTAGTCACTTTCTAAAATTTTCAGCAGGTACTAACAATCAACTTAAAAGACTGTATGATGATATTATTCACTAGTATAACAAGATCGGAACTGCACCAGGGGCTCTATGAGAAAAGAGAAGAGCCAGAAAATGCATCAGTATGATACTGAAATCTACTTAATGCTATATTTAGGTATGATTACATTCTTCCTATTAAAAACTACCTGTGATTAAAAATATGTAATATAGTACAGTAAGCCACAAAATGGTCTCCTATATATTCATATTTCCCAATTTTCAAGTTCTGCTTCTTGCAGCAAGTTCCAAGGATGAAGCTACCATCCCATGGTATCCAGTTATGAATAACTCAAAGATACTTTGCTCAGTGAAATAGACTCAACATACAAGGGCAAATACTACTGGGTATGCTAGCATATGCCTATGACTCAAGAGGCTGAAGGGGGACTGATGGGTCTAGGAGGTGACAGTGGGTCTGGGCAAGTAACATTCCATTTCTTAAAAATAAGGAAAAACAAATACAAAAGTATATCTGATCTAAAGGAAAAAGGATAAATGTAAATGATTGCACCAGTCAAACAGAGGCAGAAAGTGAAGGAATAGCTACTAGGGCAGGTGGGGGGTGGAACAGAAGGCGAGTTAGGGTTTAATGGGAGTAAGGTTTCAGTTTGGGAAGATGAAAAAGTTCTGGAGATGCACAATGATGATAGCTGTACAACAGTGTGAACATACTCAATACCACTGAACTGCACACCGAAAGCTGACTTAAATCCTAAGATTTATATTATGTGTATTTCACCATAATTAAAAAGGATGCCTAGAAGACCAAGAGATGAAAGTGGGGAGGGAGGGTAAAAGGACAAAAAAGATGTGTTAATATATAGGTTCAGACTCCCAAAACAGATGTCCACAGAAGGGAAGTGAACCCTGCAAAAGAATGGAAAGCACATGGTGGAATGAACTCAAATTATTCCAGTAGGATATTACTGTCTTCAACAGAGACTCATAAATTGTCTGAGGTTTATATATCTTTTTTAGAAATCTTTTGTACTGATGGAAAATGGTCCAATCTACTAATTACTATCAAAAAGAGGGGAAAAAAAAAAGAAGGCTAGAGTTTTAGCCAAACAATTGTCTATATAAGCAACGTCCTGGCTTTGATATCCAGCAAAATAATAATAATAATAATAATAATAATAATAATAATAATAATGATTCATAATAGTAATAATAATAATGTAAGAAAAGAGAAAAACAGAGCATGTCAACATTAATTTGCCTTCATAATACAAAAGAAAAATAACACAAAGATACACTAACTCCCTTTGCATTCTGCTCAGCGTAGGACCTGTCTGAGGGATGAAAAAGTCACAAATTGTTACACTGACTCCAATCACACAAGATGCAGACTTAATCTGACACTGAGATTATTTACATATTGTACCAGGAGCACACTGCTTAGGAGAAAAAATCTGAGCTTTGGAATCAAACAGAATGCAATTTCATCTGCAAGAATTATTAGCTGACTGAATTTTGGAAGTTACTCAGCTTTTCTGAGCCTCAATTTCATTAGCTGTATAAGAAGAATAACAATACCTTTTATGTTATAGGTTGTAAAAGGATTAAACGGCTAATGCATGGCAAAACTCAAGAACTTTTATTCAGTTTATTTTCCTTTCCCAGGAACAGACCCAGCTGGACAAGCTAGTTTAGAATATGAAAGACAATGTGCCCCATAATCCTGAATCACCTTTGAGAGGCAGAAAATAGTATTTACGGTTTTAGAACTAAATGGAGTCTTAGAAAAATATCTAATCAAATGCTTTCACATTACTAAAAGAGAAGTCGCTTTTGAGCTTAAGTGACATAGCAAAGTCACCAAGCTCCCCAGCCAAGTCCCAAAAATATAGGTTTCCTGATTCTGAGCCCAATACTCTTTCCACAGTACCACACAGTACCACACTTAGCTGTTCCTAACTAAGACAGTTACACTTCTTTCTCCCCTCTGCTTAGAATTCTTCAAATCCATAAGCTACTGCCAAATGTAAGTTTTAGGGAAACTACTTACCTTTTATTCCTCGCTCCACTTTCATTAAACGCCTGATTATAGAATCAGAGTTATCCCCTTGCCTGATTTCAATTTTGGTTGAGAAGTGACCACTGGATGGCTGGGGATTTACTAAAGAAACTGGTACTCCAGGCTGTGAAAATGAAGAGTAAATTACTGTTGTAGAAAATTAAACCTGAATACTGCCAAGGGATAGAATCATCTCTGTTACAATTTTAATTCCCAGTAAAAGCCATATCTAATCCTGCTATTCTGCAATCATGAGCAAGATATATTCAAATATGAAAAAAAATATCATCAATCTAAAGCTTATAACCAGATGCCCAGGTAAAAATGACTGCATTTGCATACATCAATAGTGATAAGACAATAACAAGGATTACATTTTCTCTTCTACAACTACCATTATTTCTCTACCACTACTACTCCACCTAACATGAAATTCTACTGCACATCAGGCACTGTACTGAGAACTTTTATAGTATATAGTTCTATACCTAGAAAGGTAGTTATTTTGAAATGTTTTTCACAAATGAGATTCTGTAAGAGTAAGCAATGAGTTCAGGGTTACACAGACAGTAAGCAGCAAGAATCAAACTCAGTTTATGTCACACTATCTCCCACATTAAAGGTACTACTTTTTGCCAAATGCTGCCAATCTGACTAGATCCCCTGTGACTAAATAATATTCCAAAACCTCCAAATTAATTTTATCTTCAGTAATAATAATGGTCAAAAAAAAAAAAAGCAGGAATAACCACTAAGAAGATAACAATGTAAAATGTACTAATTGTTAAAAATGTTCTATTAATAAGCTTTGAAACTGTCTCATTGATATCTGTCTCTCAACAAAATAAAATAAAATTTAAAAAAACCTTGAGTATGAAAGCAAATAAACTACCAATTATTTAAAAATAAAAAAAAGAAAGCTATTTCGGCATAACTTAAGATGATGCATCAGGCTGGTTTACACCAAAAAGTCTTAAATAACAGGCTCATCTTAAGTTTTTTTTTTGTTTTGTTTTTTTGTTTGTTTGTTTTTTAAATTCATTCATTTATTACAGTGTCTCGCTACACATCACGGATTCTTTTTTTGCGGGGGGGGGGTCAGCTCAGCCCGCCCTG
>PVKA01042475.1:0-17397 GCA_004027165.1 Ctenomys sociabilis | reverse complement strand
TACAAATGTCAGTCAGACAGTTTCAAGACACCTTAACCATACAGATTCGATGAATTAATACATTGCAAACTGTTTTCATAGCGTTTTGGTATTGTACAAGGTGCATACATGATATTATATTTACAGATATTATTTTAGCAGATATCTCTTATCAGTGAATTAAGAGTGTAGTTGCTTACTTATCTTATTTTTTTATACCTGAATTATATTAAAAATTCAATAATTATTTACCGAGTGGATGACCATAGTACTAAAAGTCGACATAATATCCTGTCCAGAATGCTGGACTGTGTTGGATTGTGGTGTCGAGTTCAAGCACCTAAGTTAGTTGAATGTCAATGGAGTGCCCACTTTTGACAGGTGTAGACAAAGGAAGGGTTGTAGAAAGAAAAAATCATGATGTATGTGTATAGACAGTACAGTTGGGATAGATAACGCTGTGCTTCTACATAATCCTGGTTGTTTTCTTTCGCCATACTATAAAAATCTTATTCTAAAAATATACATAAAATAAAATGTTAGGTCAAATAAAAGCCCTTGACTTTCTCCTCTTATCTCTCTTGATATGGAAGCCTACATTCCAATTTCTTAGTCTGCAGATGGTAATATGTGGTGATTAATCTAAAAATTTTTCAAGCATTTATTTATCCTACTTCAAGCAATATGACCTCAGGTTGTACCTAATGTTTAGCAGCTGATAACTATATGATTATTTAAAATTTAATAGTTATACTTTTTAAGGATGCTCTCAATACCAAGTAATAGAAAAATTCAAATAAACATTGTATTAAAATGAGAGATTTTTCTTTCCTTTTATATAACAAGAAATCTAGAGATGGACAGCTGGTAGCTTTGATTCAACATCTTCATACTATCAGCTTCAATTCTTTATTCTCTTGGGTTTTTTAATGTATTTGGTAAAGGGTCTCACTATGCAGCTTGGACTTGTAGTGATCCTCCTGCTTTCAGCCTCCCCAGTGCTGGGATTACAGGTGTGCGCCACCACACCCAGACTGAGTCGCTGGCTCAGTGTACCTGAGCACGGGGCCGGTGCAGCTTGTAGTGCCGGGGATCGAATCCCAGTACCTGCACTTGCCTAAGCAGTGCTTAGTCCACTGAGCTATCTTGCTGGCCCTTCTCTTGGCTTTTATTCCCTCATGTGTGCATATGCTTGCTGCAAATCCAGATATAACCGTGGAGACATTTAAAAACACAAAAGAAGAAAGAAAGTGGTTGCCACCATCAACATCTCTTTTATTAGTAAGAAACACAAAATGCTTTCCCAAATATCCCCTTCCTAACAGACATCAATTCAGCCACCAGACAGGTGGTTAGCAGCACATGGCCAAGGAAAAGCCACTGGGAACAGGTATTGAGCTTATTTACCCAGGGTGCCTGTGGCAATGAATGTTTCAGTTTTGTAGATATAAGCGCTGCTAAGTATCTGCTGAGTCAGGGCTTCTCAGCTTTTGTGGTTTGTTTGTTTGTTTTGGCAGAACCGGGGATTGAACTCAGGCCCTTGCACTTGCAAGGGAAGCACTTATTCCACTGAGCCATCTCCACAACCCTCTTCTCAGCCTTTATATATTTAATAAAGTGATGAAATTAATACTGCAATGCTTTGAATTTCTTCATAACAAATTTTGCTAGATTCTAATCAGCATTGTCATGTAACATGTTTTAACTGGATTAGTTATATTTCACAATGGTGATCCTTCTTATCTTTCTGTCATATGCAAAAATGGTAGGTGCTTTTAACTCCATCAATGCCATGAAATTCATTAGAATAATAGCCATACAACTGGAAGCAGAAAACTAGCCAAAAAATCAGTTGAGCAGAGAATCTTAGAGTGCAGTTGTAGAGAAATCAAGAAAAAGAGAAAGATCTAATTAAGCAATTATGTCTTTTTTTTTTAAATATCAGATTCTGTGCACATAACAAGCCTCTATTTATTTTCAAATGAGACTGAAACAGATTCTAAGGTAGCGCATCCATCCTTCATGAATTTGGGCAGGATGAAAACATACCTATATGTTCATACCTTTCAGTAGTTATATAAGAGATGTGGCTAACTGTGTTGAAGAGGATGCTAATGAATAACTGGAAAAGTTATAACTACAATCATAAATGAAAATATTTGAGTGTTTATTTTGAGTCAGGTATAACTTATTTTTTTTTTTTTTTTTTTTTTTTGTACTTTAGGGAACGGTCTGCAGGTTTTCAGGGTCTCATTACTAGATCAGATTCCTAGTGCTCCACCTGTTTACAGCCTCCCAAGAGCTGGAATTACAGCCATGAGCAACCACACTGTCTCAATCACCATCTCTGTGCTCCCTGGGAGGGGGGCAGCATAATAGGCCTGGGGATTGAACACTTGACTCTCATGCCTGCTTTCAGGTGCTTTAATCTGCTGAGCTATTTGGCTGGCCATAGTCATAACATTTTTATTGGTTTATTCATATGAATTCCCTTGATCCTCACAAAAGTAAAAAATATAGTTACTGCTCATCCACCTCATTTTACACATGGAGCACAAAAATATTGATTGTATTGCTGAAGGTCACACAGGTTATGAGGAACAAAGTCAGGATGTCTCCATCCAGATTAAAAGTAACTAATTTCTATGTTAGATCCCAACAAAAAGAAGTGAAATTTAAATCAAGGATTCAAATAATTTTAAGGTAAGTCTCAATAAATGCCTTAAAAGCTATAGAACAAGCTAGACCTAGGAAAGTTTCAAATCAAGAGCAAACAGCAAAAGCCTTCATGGAGATTGCATCTTACAAAATTGGCCTTCTGGATGAATTTTAGTTTCACATGCAGGAATGGCTTGAAGATAAACAGTCTAGGAATAATGCCATGAACAACAGGAGGAAACTGACAACGTATAGAAAGTGGGGTGGAAATTAAGATCCCTCTTGGTCTGCACGTTGGAGGGATAGTAAGAAATAGAGCAAGCACACTAGTCATGCAAACTGCAGTAGCCTTGCTATCAAAGATCTGTCTCCATTCAGTTGTGCAGGTACCAGGTCACCTTGGAATGGGTCTTTAATCTCTCTTGGCCTCAAATGAGCATAAAAAGCATAATGAAAATTATTGTTTATCAGATAAAATAACAGTGTGAATGTTCAAAACAGTGTTGAAGAAGGTGAATCTAAGTAAAAGGTAGGTCATTTTGATTGTGAAGAGTTCTGAGGGTTCACCACCACAGTCCTCTGAAGAGAAGAAGCTACTGACATGATCATGTTTCTTACTAAAGCTCAGTATAGGATTATGTAGAAGCACAGCATTATCTATCCCAACTCTACTATCTATACACACACATCATGATTTTTTATTTCTATACCCCTTCCTTTGTCTACACCTGTCAAAGGTGGGCACTCCGTTGTCATTCAACTAACTTAGGTGCTTGAACTCAACAACAAAATCCAACACAGTCCAGCATTCCACAACACTAGTGTTGACCATAGCCATTTACAGCTCAGCTTAATATTATGGCCCCGTGATGTATACTTCATTTTTATACTTTTCTGCTGGATGGTTAAGACCTAGATAGCATAAGACTTATATACCAACACATGTACTTTATATTTCTTACGTGGTCAGTGAAGTCCTCTCAGGGTTTATCTTGTAGTCCTGTACCTCATTCTGTAGATCCTATGAGAGGCAAGATCTGCACTAATGGTGGTTGGACAGGATATTATGTCAGCTTCTAGTACTATGGTCATCATTAGGAAAATAATTATTGAATTTTTGATATAATTCAGGTATAAAAAATAAGTAAGCAGCTACACTCTTAATTTACTGATAAGAGACATCTGCTAAAAAAAAATCTGTAAATATAATATCATGTATGCACCTTGTACGATACCAAAACATTATGTAAACAGTTTGCAATGTATTAATTTATTGAATTTGTCTTGTCAAGGTGTCTTGAAACTGTCTGATTGATATTTGTACTTCAATAAAATAAAAAATTAAATTAAATTAAAATTTAAAAAACAATAATAATAAAATAAATAAAAAATAAAGCTCAGTATAGGGCCGGCCAAGTAGCTCAGTGGATTCCAGCACCTGCTTAGGCAGCTGCAGCTGCTGGGATTCAAGCCCCAATGTGTGCTGTTCCGGCCCTGCCCCCAGGGTGCACTGAGATGGCAATTGAGACTAGGTGTGGTGGAGCATGCCTATAATCCCAATTCTTTGGAGGCTGAGCTGAGCAGGTGGATCACTACTAGTCTGATCTATGTAGTGAGACCTTGTAGACCCTGTAGAACCTGTACTAAAATGTAAAAAGAAGCAAGCAAGAAAACAAACAAAAAACCCTCAGTATAGAAGCAGAGATAAGAAGGAAGACCAGAGATGAATAGAAACTCTTCAAATAGTTGAACATTAAAAAGATGCCACAATTTATATGAAAAATAGAGCTAAAGAAAACACCCAAAGATTTTAAATTCTTATTCCTCAAGGGATGGAGAGAACAACATGCCACTAGCAATAAAATAATTTTGAGAGAGGAAATACCTTCTACAGAAAAAGGGATTTTCCTAGCATCATTACTTGGATTATGGGTTCAATCTGGACATACTGATTCAAGAGTATTGGTGAGCCATACTCTCCTCCAAGCTGTTGGATATTTGCACCTCAGGGACAAGGTAGTGGACAATCAAAGCACAAAGATGTAAAAAGAATAATAGGCCCTAAGAATTGGTCACACAGGCTTGGAGATGAGAAAGGGGTCCAGAATATATAAGGCCTTTTAGGAGCTGGCAATGATGAGGAGAATAATAATGTGTTTAGCATCTCCACAAAGAGCAGTTGGTATTCTCCAAAGCTAATATATATATTAGCTAACATTATATATATATATATAGTAAGCTATGAAATCTGTGGTAGTTTATCATAGAAGCAAGTAAAACCAAAGCATATTGAATTGGAGAATGCTCAGAATAGAGATGGTGATGGCCAAGTATTATAAGTAAAAAATCCTTCCTGATAGTGGTTTGTGAAATTCATATGACAGGGCTGGAGCTACGCGGGCCCCTGGGAATGGGTGCACAGACATCTTATTATTGGAATAGCTTACTAATGCATAAAAAATTCACTTCCTTTGCTCCTTAGCATCTTAACCTTGCAAGGAGGAAGTCATCAGGAACTATCTTAATTTACTTCAGGGTTGCAGTTTATCTCAACCTAAGCCTCACATCAAGCTCAGCACCACTAGATGAAGAACTCCAAGTCTGTCACTGGAGGGAGAAGGGATTGATCAAACTTAGGTATCTTAAGCAAGATTTCTACTAAAAGAATGGAAATCTGAAATACAGAATGTTTCATGCTTCTTTTATCCAGAAACTGGTGCTCTGCCTTCTGGAAGTATTGATAATTGCTCATGACACTCACTACAGACTGCACAATTTATTTCAAGCTTGCAATTGTTGGTCCGGCATACATCAGGAGATGCAGAACTGTGTTTTCATTTTGGTGAATGCTGCTTCTAAAGCTGAGTGAATTGTGCAAGAAACACATGGAAGTATTGAAAGACTTCTTGCCAGGCCTTACTATCCTTTTTATAATTTTTGTGAGTCTCAGTGGAATGTTTTATTGAAAAAAGTGGGGCTTTTTTTTTTTTTTCCTCCTTTTGTCTAGGCTGTGTGGGTTATGGTTACAGTTAGCTTGGCCATGAATGGTGTAAGTATGTCGGAGCTGATGACAAGTATAAACACTCATAAGCCACGCTGAGACTGGCAGTTGTCATGTAACCAGTTCCATGCAGCAGTCACCTTGTAGAGCTCTAGTCTCAAGTCAGGAATGTCTGGAGCTACACTTTAACTGGTGGGTGAAATATTTGCATAGCTGTTTGTAGCAGCTCTAGCTACGTTAATCATGGCTGCACTGATTTTTTATTTAGAAGTCAGTCTAAAATGGCATGTATCATGATTGGCAAAGATTGTTGAATCAGAAGGTTGAGTTATTTCTTTGCTTTGTGTCAAGTAAATTAAAGTTTCAAACTGCCCAACTGTAGGCTTGTTTGGTTCCTAAACATTAGCAGATTGCTTCCTTACATGTACAGCCAACCCACTCGAGAGGATGGTGCATCGCAGTGTCAGGAATTCTCTCACTATAGCAATGTGAAGAGGAATGTTGCTATTTACCTTTTTAAAAAATAAAATTCAATACAGTCCAATAATCCATAACAGTAGTGAGTTATCAGCACAACTGGCAATTTTCTGAAGTTGTTGACTTGAGCCTTTTACAGCTCAGCATATTAATATAGCTTTACTTTTTACACCTCATGGTTACAATTTTCTGCTGGATGGTTAAGACCAAGTTAAAACAAGACCTATATGGGTTTATTTAGATGAATTCAAGTGTCTACAATCTTTGGTCTGGCGTCAAGTATGAAAAGGTCCTTTAAAGACTTCTCCAAATATACCTCCTCTAACTGCAAAGGAACACCCATCTCTGACAAAACAAAACAAAGGAGGATATAAATAAAGGACCAAGGGGCCTGCTAAATAGCTCAGTGGATTAAAATACCTGCTTAGGCAGACTCAGGAGCCTGGAATTCAATACCCTGGCCTGCCATGCCAGCCCCACCTCTGGGCACACTGAGATAGCCATTGAAACTGGGTGTGGTGGCACAGGACTGTAATCCCTGCACTTGGGAGGCTGTAAACAGGAGGATCATTATGAGTCCAACCTATACAGTAAGACATTGTAGACCCTGTTGTGAAAAAAATACATACACACACATATATATATATGTACATGTATACACAGGATAGTTAGGATAATATACAGTTACTTTTTCTTATTTCATTGAGAAAGAAAGCTTTCTGTTTATACTGTTTAGATAAGATATCATGTATGCATCTTGTCTGAATAACCATTATGAAAACAATATATAATGTATTAATCATTGTAACTGTCCTCACCTGTTTTGAAACTGTTTCATTGCTATTTTATCTTTTTATCCCATTAAAATGAAAAAAAAAAAATAATACCCATCTGAGCATTTCCTTTTTTTTTTTTTTTTTTTGTTTGTTTGTTTGTTTGTTTTTTTGAGACAGGGTCTCACTATGCAGTTCAGGCTGGCCTTAAGCTCACTTTGTAGCTCAGGCTAGTCTCGAACTCACAACAATCCTCCTGCCTCAGCCTCCCGAGTGCTGGGATTACAGGCATGCGCCACCATGCCCGGCTATCTGAGCATTTCTGAAGAACTCTATGGGAACTACAGTGTAGAAGAGAAGTAGTAAGTTCTATAGAAAAGACTAGAATTTCCAATCTGGATGAGACAGAAATGTATGTTTTCTTCCTCTGTCATATAATGCAATCTCTGTTCTAAAAGTGTTGCAGAAGCTTGAGATGAAGAGATGAGATGATCAAGTTTCCTCTCCTGTGACCACGTTTGAAGCTCATGGGCAAAACACTGTCTTCACAAGCTTTCTTTTTGTCATCAGTAAAGTAAAAGAATTTGATTAGATAATTTCTAGAATCTCTTCCAGCTTTCATATACCTTGTACAGATGTAGAACTTTATTACTCCCCCCGAAAGGACGCAAAAGTCTAGGAACCAGAGCTATGCCACAGAATAAAAAATAAAAAAAATAAAAAAGAACTAAATATTGTTTGTCAAGCAGGACCCAGAGAATGTTCAATTCACTTTATACTACGTAAAAGGATGTCACTGAGAAGCAGTTTCCTTGCAAATCATTAGTTAAAATTTGGAGGAAAATTATTGGTAGATACTAGAGAAGCCTATTGAACCATAGAGCAGAAAACACACTAGAGTCCTTCAAGAGGAAGCAAATGAAAAATATTGATTAAGCTTAAATGAGTCAATTTGATTAGCTCAGGAGCTGCCTAGGAGGTCAGTAAAGTCTACATCTGGGTGTGACGTGTGGGTCACAGAGGAATGGCCTTAAGATTTATATGTAGCCCTATGGCATTATGAGATAAATGAACCATGTCTTCTCTTTATTTGCAAGGGTTTCACTTGGGGGAAATGACTAAAATGGAAAGTTTATACTTAGGGAGTGGGGTTGTTGCTGTGTCTGAACCCAATCATGTGGCTTAGAAGCCTTTGGGAATGGCTTCTATGAGGAGTTTGGAAATGTCTGGAAATGCTGACTAACGAAGCCTTAGAATAGTATGCACAGCCTGAAAGGCAATTCTGATTAGAGCTCAGAAAACTAGAATATTGATGAAATATGGGCAATTAAGGTCGGTAACAAGGGGTTTTAGGAATAAAAACTGCCGGCACTAGAGTCCATGGATATTACCTTCTGGGAAACAAATCTGTATTTTGCCTGTTCTGAGACTTTGCAGAAGATTGGGATTAAGGGCATGTTATAGTTTGTGTCTAGTTGTCTCCCCAAAGCCTCATGTAGTCATAGGGTGGGGACTTCTAGAGTTTGTGATTGACTCATGATCCACTGGGATTATGTATGATCCAAGGCTAGGGTTGTGGATCTTAGTACTGCTGGGATTATGGGTGTGAGTACTTCCCCCAGCCTGGGGCAGAGAGCCTGAATGTAATATAACAGACAGAGAGAGACAGGCTTTCTTTAGCCATTGATCTTTGTAGCATTGTTGTTGCTCTGCTGCCATGAACTGAATGCTCTCTGCCATGTGCAATTCTGCCTTGGAGCCAGCAGAGTATAGACCAAAACCCGCAGTAACTGTGAGCTAAAGAAACCTTTCCTTCCTTCATTTTGGGTGTTGTCCCAGCAACAGGAGAAGAGTAACTAAGACAGGGCAGTAGACTGATTCACCTGGTAGAGAAAGTGTCAAGGCAACCCAACATTCAGGGAGTGGCATGGGTATAGATGGCTGCTTTGCACCAAATTAATATTGAGAATTGAGGGGGAAGCACAGAGAATAAATATTTGAAAACTAAATTTTGGATAGAAAGGAACTAGAAACAAATTTGGGGCCAAAAGAAGTAAAATTGCTGAAGGGATTAGGGTCATTAAAAAGACACCAAGTACTTTCTACAGGAACCAAAAGGAAGATGCTGATTCTTGGTAATCAGTGTCTCAGTTATTTTTTTATTTGCTGTTGCTACAAAATATCTGACATCCAAAACTAAGAAATGAGTCTGCAAGCAAGCACAGGGGCCAAGAGTTTGATCTCCGGGCTTGCCCTGCTATCGCCACTCCCGGGCCGCACTGAGACAGCAAATGAGACTGGGCATGGTGGTGTGCACCTGTAATCCCAGCTCTTAGAGGGCTGTAAAACAGGCAGATCACTATGAGTCTGATCTAATAGTGAGACCCTGAACACCCTGCAGACTGTTCCCTAAAATACAAAAAAATTAAGAAAGGAAAGGTTTATTTAGCTCACAATTTGTGCAGTTGTTAGTCTATATTTGGCTGATTCTCAGGCAGAGCAGCACATGGAAGAGAGCATCAGTTTATGGGAGCAGAATACAGTGAAGAGCAAAGGGAAGGGCAGCAACTGTGGCTCCTAGCCAGCCTCTGTCTCCCCCTTATATTATAAACAAGCTACCCTGGGTCTGGGTGTGTAGGGCTCATCACATAATGTACATGCCCTCCTCTTGTAAAGGATGAGGATGTTTGTAACCTAAGATTCTTGGCTCTCTGCTGAGTCACTTCATCAAACTTTTAAATTTTTAAGTTGACACAGTGTATCAGCCTGTACAGTAAGATACCACCTATTTCAGGCCCATGTATGAAAAACTCTCAACCAAGCATCTCAGTTGAGTAGGATCTCCTAGAGAACTGGTTTACCACCTACACACTAAAGCTATTGCTCCCATGGTCCAAGGAGACTTGACTATTACTCTTCGCTGGTTTTACTAAAGGTTTAATGGAGTCCCCTCAAAGTTGAAGAAGCCAAACATGGAGAACATCTGCTGAAGATGTCCTGAGGTAGTAAGTGAGCCCCATCCAAGTGTGATACGTTGGGTTCTGCAGTCATGGAGGCTGTCATAGTGGGACCATACAAGTCCACTGGAACTTGTGTCTTATCAGCACATTCCCCAGATGCCAGACTTGGAGTTTCAGGATTTAGTGTTGCTTTGCTGGATTTTGGTCTTGGTTTGACCTATCTATTTTATCCTCCCATTCCAACCTTTTGAGGTGGCAGTGTTAGCTCAACATCATGGAGCTTTGGTATAACATGACTTGTTCTTGAGTTTCACAGTCTTGCAGCTAAGAATTCCCCTTAGATTTCAGAAACAAATTTGATCTGAACTTTTGAAAAACTGACGGAGCAGTGGAGACTTTGCAGAAGAGATTACTCAATCTCGTCTTTATGGGGGAGAATTTGCACGGGGTAGGGTGGAGATTACTACTACTGTGTTTATTTGGAGATGAAAACTATAGTTTAAGGAAATGTGTTTGGGTGTCAGGTTGGCAAAGGTTGTAATGTGGTTTTTAAGCTTAACTGTGCCAACCTGGTTGGCTTGGAAACTACCTCGGAGAATCATAAGACACCCTTGGATATATATGGATGTGTGGACTTGGGTACTTATGCAGTTCCTGGCCCCTTGCTCTGGTGTTGTTACTTCTCCCTGCATCTAGGCCAGAGTTTCACTCTGTCATTGTCTTTGGCCATGAGGTTTCCATCTTGGAGTTAGTTGAACATCAAATGGATCCTCTGAAACCCTGGACCAAATAAATTCCTTCCTTCAGTTGTGGGTGACAGATATTTTGTGAGGCAAGGAGAAAGTGATATACTGCTCTTGCCTTTTCAGGGAAAGAAAATAAATACAAGGTTAAAGCTCAACCAGTAGGGTATCATCACTTGGAAATGTCATAACACAGACTTCCAGGCTCTGGAACCCATAGAGTTTTGTACTGTAGCTACTTCCCAGGCATATCTGGAGGTCAGAGCAGTGACTACTTCATGCTAGAGATGGCTACCTATGTTGTTGGAGAGTGAGTCAGAAAGAAAAGAACAGAAGGGGAGACTAAGGCTCCCTATATTGTAAAGCTTAGGAAATAACATTAACAACATTAATAAATCCTACCATTATGATTGAACTGTTGGTTCACGACGTAGCTTGAAATGAAAAATGTTTCTTACAAAATAAGTGAAATTCCAACATCCACATTTGAGTCTATCTTTTTCCCCCCTCTTTTGTCTCACTCTTAAAGTTCAATAACCATAAAGAGAACAGTATCTTTGACACACACTCTTTGTTTGTCTTTCCCAGAAAATACGAAGTTCTACAACACTAGCAACTCTGTCTATATGATTCACTTTTCACACTAAATTTTGCTGAGCTATCTGATCCTGAGTGGAAACTCATTTGAAAATGAAGATATGCTTGCTTAGGCAGATGCAGCCAGGGTTTGATACATAGCATGCCATGCCAGCCCTACCCATGATTGAAACTGGGTGTGGTGATGTACACCAATAACCCCAGCTCTTTGGGAGGCTGAACATAGGCAGATCACTAGGAATCTGATGTACTCTGTAGACTCTTACCAAAAAGTACAAATGAGAAAATGAGAAAATGAAGACATGCAATAATATATAATAAAATATTTTTCAAATTTTGTAACATCACAACTATATAAAAATACCAGATTGAAGAGGTTAAATACATACATATATACATATATATATATATATATATATATATATATATATATGTAAGAGTCAGAAAGAAAAGAACATAAGGGGAGACTAAGGCTCCCTATATTATAAAGCTTAGGAAATAACATTAACAACATTAATAAATCCTACCATTATGATTGAACTGTTGGTATATATATATATATATATATATATATATATATATATATATATATATATATATATATAAATTTAGTAAGATTTAAAAAAGAGTAAAGAAGATAAATTCCACCCATGCAATTTGAGTACAGAAGCAGAGGGAAGAGATGTGATTCATTCATGAAGAGTAAAATAAAAGACAGAATGTCACCAGACACTTCTTTCCTGAAACATCAGATTCCAAAACCATTCCTCTGTATCTTAAAAACTCCAAACTCTGTGTATTACTGAAACCTGGAGGGAAATTTTATTTACTTTTCAATTAAATCATCTTTTTAAAATCAATCAAAAAGGAAAGTTAAAAGACAAACTACTTTTAAAAGTTTATAATTAGTCATATTTCCTTACTGTTTTCCATAAGCCTCCTTCCCAAACTGACTGAGTTTTTTGCTACTTTATTTTTGTCTTATGTTTACCTCTATTTGCAACTGAATAGTGTACTTATACAAGTGTCTTATCAGTTTTAGGCATGATCAATTAAATATTATTTACAAATTACATTCAAGCTGAGGAAATGCTGATTTTGACCCATCACTCACACTCACCTCTACCCTGAATTTCTCTCTCTCATTTTTCTAATATGGTTACCTGCTTGTTTCCATTTTTTTTAGTACAACAGAATTTACTTCCATAGTGCAAGAGGAGACCTGAATGTCACTTATCGTGAAATACAGTCCACTCTAAAAGGATGTATGTGGTATTCATTGAACTGGGAACTTAACCCAGATCCTATCACTCCAAAACCTGAGTTGTTTCAGTTCTTCAGTGCAGCCTCATTTTATTTATTTATTTATTTATTTGATTATTTGATACAGGGTCTTGCTACATAGCATAGACTCACAGTGATCCTCCTGTCACTGCCTACCCAGCACTGGGATTACAGGCATGTACCACCTCACCCATTTCTGGCTATCATGGCATGCCCAGGGTTCTAGGGCTGGCATGGCGTGTGATACTGGTTATCCAACTCGGGTCCTTATGCTTGCCAGGCAGGTGTTTAGACTACTGAGATAGCTGCCCAACCCCAATGTAGCCTCATATTATTATTTGGTTTTTGACTGTCAGTTTTTAAGGATGATGATAAGATCTCGTTGTATATCTGTGTCTCCATAGTACTGTGCAGATGCTGCAGTTGTTCAATAAATGTTGGTTGAAATGAAATCCTCACTGCAGTCTTCTTCTGAGAGTAGTGCTTCTGAATTGAACCTACATCTATTTCTTTCTACTCTATTGCCTCGAATATATTTCACATTTTTCTCAAAAACCACTCATACGATTTCTAGGCAGATTGAAACTTCTAAAAGCCATGTTTCCTATACCAGAGCCATGAGGGAAATACACTGGAAATGAAGAAAAAAAACCTTTATAAAATCCCTTTGGTTCTCTGGGGATTATATGAAGATGAGACATAAATTATTTATCATGTGAAACCCAAGAGGTTATTTACTTTTCTCTAGCAGCTGAGACACAAACCTGTACCAGTTATGCAAGATCATCCAACAGCACAAAATTGTTGGAATAGAATTGCTTTCTTGTTAAACATAAGCCATGGAGATATGCCCAAGACTTGACAAATAAGAAAATATGTTACAGTGTAAAACTCCAAAATTCTGCTAAGGGAAAACAGGGGGTGAGGTAATATTTATTCTAGACATCTAGCCAGTTGGCAAGAAATAACAGATTTCTTCAGAGTCCTTTGCAAACAAAACCCAATTTATATGTACCAGAAATAAAGATACTTGATGAAATAATGAATACATACTGTTTTTTTCTCCAGTGAAATATCCAAAAATTCACTTATTGAATAACTGTATCTCCCATGCCTAGAAAACATAATTGATGTTTGAAAATTAAATGTATGTTCAAACACATGAATGCATAAGGCCTAAGAGAAAAGCTACATAGAGAAACCCTACAAAGGAAATGATGTTCTGCTAAATTCCAAGAATAAACTTAATTAGTGAAATCTGAATACTATGTTTTATATTCTGGTTTTAGACATGGCTGATTATTTTCTGCAACTTCATTAAAGTATAATTGGCATGCAAACATGAAGGTGTATGAAGTGCATAATGAGAAGATTCCTGAGACCAACACCATAGCAAGGATAATAAGTCTGTTTCTCAACTCCAATTTCCTGATACCCTTTGATAACACCCCACTTTGGGCCCACTTTCAGTCTACTATTGATCTGCACTCTATTCCTATAAGGATGACAAAGAATATTACAGGGAAATCAAATACTAAGTATACTCATGTATATATCTTCTGGTGTGCACCATATTTATTTTAAGATTAATCTATACTTTTTCCCATTGGTTGATAGGTAATTTGTTTTTTAACCAAGGAAGAACTAAGGAAGATTTTGTGATATGAATACACAACAGTTGACCCACTGAACTACTAATAGATATTTGTGTTCTTTTCAAGATTAAAATATTTAAAAAAACAGATCCTATAAATATTGATGCACAACTGTTTGCATAGATATAATGCCTTCATTTTTCTTGCTATTTACTTTCAAAATGGAATTTCTAGATCTGATGGTAGGTGTATGTTTAATTTTCTTAAAATACCAAAGCTGATTTTGAGTGTGGCTGTAGTATTTCACATAGCTCCACTGCTTTATGTGAGTTTCAGGCATCCCATATCCTGGGCAACTGATGACATATTCAGTATTTACAAAGTCTAGTGGAGGCATGTGGTAATATTTCACTGTAGTTTTAATTTCACTTCTGTAATGATTAAAGACATAGATGATGTTTAAAGCATTTATTTACCAACTGTATGTGGCATACATCAACAAAGAAGTGTCTTCTCAAACATTTGGTACTTATTTCAATTTTGATTATTTACGAATTGAGTTATCAGCAATCCAATTGAATGTTAACAGATGTTTTTATGTGTTTTGAATTAAGCATTTTTAAACATTTTTATTGTTGCTATTGTTTTATTTTGTACATGTACATAATTTTAAAGTGAGCTATCTTGATCATTATTGACTATTAAGCCAACCCTGAATTCTTAAAATAAAAATCACTTGGTCATAAAGTACTATTTTAATGTATTACTGGGTTTAATTTTCTAACATTTTGTTTATAATTTTTGTATTTGTATTCACTCTTTTCCTACATTTATCTGATGTCAGTCTCACCATAATATTGGGTTCATGGCTGGTAATCCCGGCTCTTGGGAAGCTGTAAACTGGCAGATCACTGTGAGTCCAATGTAGTAGTGAGACCTTGAACACCCTGCAGACCCTTCCCTAAAATACTATATATATATATATATATATATATATATATATATATATATATATATATATATATATATATATTTATATATATTTATATATATTTATATATATGGGTCACAAGATCAATGATACATTTCTTCAGTTCATTGTGAAGTTGGCTTTGCATTTACTTAAATGTTTTGTAAATTTCACTACTGATGACTCTAAATTTGGCAACTTTATGTTGTGTATGCCTTCACAAAATTAATTTCAAGTCACATGTAATTAACTGAGCTGTGGGAGTTTGTCTCTCTCAAGACTTTTTTCTGTTTCACTTGAGGTTGCCTTTTATTGACATAAAGTTCCATATAATAGTCCTCTACTATTCTCATAATATAAGAACTATGCTGATTATCACACCTTTCGTTCTTGGTGTTTGATCACTTTGTTTTTCTCTTTTTCCCCCCAGTCTTTGTGACTAGGCAATTATACATTTCATTGACCTCATAAATACTCTTTTTTTAATTTCCTTGTTTTTTACCTGTCACTTCTCTATTTTTAAGGAATTGATTTATGTTTAAATTTCTTCTGCTACTTCCTCTAAGTTTAAGGTGCTCCGAAGTTTCTGTATTCTTGAGACAGAAACTTTTCAAATCTTCTTTTTACAAGAGAAGCATTCAGTCTTATTAGTTTTTCTATAAACATTAACTGAACCATACAAATTCTGATAGCCTTATTTTAATTTGCATTTATTTCAACTTACTTGGTATTCCCTCCCCCCAAAGGGTTTAGTTTCAAAATAGTTGGACATTTTCCAAATACTTTTTTTTTCTAATTCAGTGTGATAGCTATATAATATACTGTGTCTGGTTTAAATCCTCCTCGACTGATTGTGACTTGTATTATGCTGTACATTATGGTAATGATGGCAATCAGTCTTGGGTTTTCTTCCCCTTGGATTCGGATGAAAATTGTGAGTCAACCAAGCACAGCTCTGCTAGTAGTCCTGATGCCACCAAACGACCTTAGCTTAACAGCTCTTCCTGTTTGTTGTTCCTCCTCCTGAAATGATCACGCTGTCCCTGGTATTCAGAAGGAGGATCCCAAGTACACTGATGGAACTCGTGGAGCTCACAACCATGTGGATGAGAACACCTACACCAGGAAAAGGAGACAGTTGAATAGTTCTACCTGCTTCCCCAGGAGCATGGCTCATATTGGTAAGTGTTCTTTGTGTACTTGAAAAGAATGAATGCTATATTTTTTCCAGAACCAGGGATTGAACTCAGGCCCTTGCGCTTGCCAGGGAAGTGCTTATTCTACGGAGCCAACTCCCTGAATGCTATATTTTTGTTGGGTGGAGGATTCATTTGTTAGTTTCAGATATCATTTCTACTGTTTATTTTTTGAGTTCATTAATCTTTCTTCTACACTAGATATGAAATATCAGTGGATTTTTAAAAATTCATTGTAGTTTTCATTCCTATTTAAACCAGTATTTACTTATTAATTTACTTGCTTATTCATTTATAATGGGACTTAAACCTAGGACTTCATTTATGCTAGGCAATGTTCTATCACTGAGTTACATACCTTGCCCTTTTTAATTTTGAGACAGGGTCTTGATAAGGCACCTAGTTTGGCCTCAAACTTGGCAATCTTCCTGCTTCAGTCGCCTGAGTAGTTAGAGTTTTATATTTATTTTTGTTTATGTATTTATTGCCTTTTTCAGACAAGATTTCACTATGTAGCTCAGGCTGGTCTTGAATTCACTTTGTAGTCTAGGCTGGCCTTGAACTCAAAAGCCATCCTCCCAAGTGCTGGGATTCCAGGTGTGCACCACCACACCTGGCCTACTTAGATGGTTTTAATAATGTCTCTGTCTCCCTTTAACAACCTTGACCTTTTTTTTTACCTTTCTGAATGCATGGAATAAGATAATAATAACTGTTTTAATGTCTTTGTCTACAGATTCTATAATTCCTTCAACACTTTTTTCCGCTGGTGGCCACTCCTCCTATGTCATATTTTCTTGCTTCTTGCTTGTCATCAACTGTTCAACTACATAACAAACATTGTGACCTTTACATTTTGGATCCAAGACTACTTTTATCAGTGCAGATACTCCAGTTTTAGTCCAAGATCTGCTTAAATCTCAAGGAGTTGGTTTGATTACTGCAAGTCTTGCTGTTAAGCTGCTTAAAAGCAACATTAAGAAGAGAAAATTAATTGCAGCGCTAGTTGTGCTTCACACTTAAGGCAATAGCCTTCAAAGTACTCTGTCCAATGACTGGAACTGAGATAGTTTACTCTGGCTGATAGTAAAATCGGTATCATATAAATCCTGAAAATTGTTCTTTTTCTTCTTCTTCTCCTTCTCCTTCTCCTTCTCCTTCTCC
>PVKA01042474.1:0-17379 GCA_004027165.1 Ctenomys sociabilis | reverse complement strand
TTGTGGGTTGTCTTTTCACTCTGTTGACAATTTCTTTTGACATGCAGAAGCTCTTTAAGAAGAGTTGATCCCATTTGTTGATTCTTTCAAGAGCTTCCCGTGCGAATATATGTTTGTTCATGAACTCTTTACCTACCCCTATGTCTTCAAGAGTTCCTCCTACTTTCTCTTCCAGGAGATCGAGTGTTTCTGTTTTAATATTTAGATCTTTAATCCATTTTGACTTTAACTTAGTGCACGGTGATAGAGCTGGGTCAAGTTTTAGTTTTCGGCATGTAGAAAGCCATGTTTTCCAGCACCATTTGTTAAAGAGGCTATCTTTCTTCCAGTGAGCTTGTGTAGCCCCTTTGTCGAGGATAAGATGGCTGAGTGTTTTTGTAGATGCCTCTGCATCTTCTAATCTATTCCACTGATCCTCAGGTCTATTTTGTTGCCAATACCATGTTGATTTTATCACAGTGGCTTTGTAGTATAATTTCAAATCAGGAATTATGATGCCTCCTGCCTTGTCTTGATTGGTCAAGATTGCCTTTGCTATTCTAGGTCGTTTGTGGTTCCAAATAAATTTTAGGATTGATTTCTCTATTGGCTGTTTTCTTATAACTGACACTTAGATATACTTTTTATTTTTCTTGGCCATTTTAGTCTTTCAGATAAGACTAAAAATTCTGTTGTTGAGGTTTTTCAGAACAGTGATAAAATAATGATAGCTGTTGAAGTTTGGTGATGAGCACAAAGGGATTCATTTTCTTCCCTCTGCTGTTGTGTATGTTCATAGATTTCCATAATGTAAGTCTGTGCTCCACACCATTAGGGTTAGTTTTAATTGAGATAGTGGTGGTTGGGATGATTGTTAACAGATCAGCTTTCCTGTATAATCCTGAGGATATTCTACAGTCTCATGGAAATTTGAAGAGGCTTACTTCTGAAAATTGTAGGAATTTTTATTAGAATATAATTTGTTTCATATCTCTATTTTTTTACTTTTACTCACCTGATATGATTAAATTTTTTAAAGTACATAATCTTTTTGTTCTGAACCAGTGTTCATTTACTTAAATCTACTCCATAAATTTACATGTTTATTTCTTTTACTATTTTAAAAATTATTTGTTTTTGATATATATGTTTCTATATACAATGTATTTTTGCTGATTCTTTAACCTTTTATGTTCTAAATATTTTATAACCTTAACTGCTTTTAGTTGCTGGCTGGTATAGCAAGTAATAACAAGTAACATTTATTTAGTGCTCATTTTATACTAGGCTTTCTTCTAAGCACTTTAGTCCATAGGAATAAATTCTATTATCAACCTCATTGTACAAGTAAGGAAATCACAGTATAGTAACTTCTCCAGACTTATGTAACTAATAAACTATGGTTGATTCTTACTCAGTTTGAACTGGATTAAAGTGGAATTCTAAATCAGTCTTCTGTGCTTCGGAGTTTAACCCTATTCCTTCCAAATTTGTGAGCAGACAGATAGATGTTGAAGTGCCTGTGTTGTACTAAGCACTGTGATCAGCCCTGGAATTGCAGTGATGAGTGAAACACTTCCTTCTTTGGGAAAAGCACAGCCCAAAGGAGTTGCCCACTGAATAATACAATATAAGGAAGATAAATAGGTTTTTGAGTTAAAGGGGTTCTGAATGCCCAGTCTTCCTGGGCACTCTCAACTCTGGGCCCTAATTCGGCTTTGTGAGAACTGAGCAAAGCCATTAAAGTGGCAGCAACACACCCTTTCTTCCTACAGGACAAATTTTTTGTATACCTGTAAAAGAGTCAGCTAGTGTCCTTTGGTTTGCAAGGCTGTTCTTTCTGTCCCTATGTTGCTAAAGCTGTACAATAGACTGCAAAGCTAATAAGTGAAAACTTATAAGCATCATTTTGTACATAAGCAAAACTCTCACCTCTGAACTCATGACCGTGCCTTGTATTAGAGCTGGAATTCAATATCCCTGTAAAAGACTTTGCAATAATGTCTTCTTTTCTAGTCACAACTATATTTTATGTCAGTATTTTCCAGTTAGTATGATAGGGCTGCTCCAAAACTTTCATATAAATGTATTGTGTTTTTTATCTCAAATTTTATTCTGTTCCTCCTTCCATCCCTCCTTTTCTTTTTCTTTCTTTCTTTCTTTCTTTCTTTCTTTCTTTCTTTCTTTCTTTCGTTGGTTGGTTTTTATTTGTTTGTTTGTTTTCCATTCCCCAGCAGGGCTCAAACCACATTCCTATTTTTTAAAACCTTTTGGCCTAGTTGGGTAAATAGGACAAAGGCATAAGACACATAATTCAAAATTGAATGTATAAATTGAAAACTACTACCTGATTAGAAACTGAAAGTAGGAAATGATCACAGTGACCTGGGGATGCTGTTATTATCAAGATCAGTATTTCAGGTTACACAGTAGTTATGGAAGAGAACTGATTTTTTTTTTTATATTTTATCTTTAGAAGTTGTTCAAATTTTGAGAAAATATAGTAAAAGAGAAGAAAATTGGTTTGCAGAATACTAAAGAATAAGTAGATAAATATATTTTAATCCTAGAGAATAAGTCAAAAGTGAGCTTTCCCTGCTACTAAACCTTAGAAATTGAAGCATATACATATGCATCCACATATATACATGAATGAATGATTTTTTTTTTTTTTTTTTTTTTTTGTGGAACTGGGGATTGAACTCAGGCCCTTGCACTTGCCAGGGAAGTGCTTATTCCACTGAGCCATCTCCCCAGCCCCAATGAATAATTTTTTAAAAAGACACTCATTGGAAACCACTCTTGAAACGTTTCATGGTAGTAAGAAAGAATAAAAGAGTGGACCTCATTATATTCTGCATTGTCCCATTGATACCTGCTTTTAAGACCCAGGCATGGCCGACTTCTTCAGCCTCTTAGTTTGATTATATGCCTCTGGCTTAACACCAGTTTAGACTGGGAAAATCACTTAAGATACAAGCAGCCTGAAGAAGAGACAAAGCTGTGGAATGTCTGACATGTCTTTATTCAGCTGTTCAGCTGATTTAGTCATAGTCCATCTATCCACCCAAAACAGAGAACTCCAGCCAGCCCTTGTGGCAGTCCACATCTATAGCAAAATACACAATAGTGGCCAAGGGCCAGTATTGACCTTAGTATTATCTAAGTTATGTACTTAGAGACTGCAAGGTGTGCCTATGCTGGAATTGTACTGAGTTGCACTTTTTTTTTTTAAACTGGCCTTTTTAATTTTATTCTATTGAGAGACAAATATCAATAAGACAGTTTCAAAGCTGATTCATAGGGCATTTTCAATAATTAATACATTTTACATTGTTATCTTCTTAGTGGCTATCCATAGTATAAGAAGCAGACAGGATATCCTGTCCAAACACTATTAGTACAAATCTTTCTTCTCATAGAGTTAAACAAAAGTAGCTGTATATCTATCCTAATTATTCTGTACATACAAACACAAAATGTTTCTTCCTTTGTATCCCCTTTTTTTGTTTAGTCCTGTCTGAGATGGGTATTCTATTGTCATTTAAATACTATAGATGCTTGAATTCAGCAAAACACTCAAACACTGTCCAGCAGTCCACAATAGTAGTGGGTTATCCACAGAATTTGTTGACTAGAGTTACAGCTCAGCATATTAATACGGCTTTACTTTATATACCTTGTTTTTATACTTTTCTGCTGGATGGTTAAGACCGAGATAAAGCAAGACCTATATAACAAGAAATGTAACTTTTGTATCTGATAAGTTCAGTCAAATCCCCTCAGGAATTATCCTGAAACCCTGTACCGCACTTTGTAGATCCCTTGTCAGTGTCAGCCAGTGTGGATGAGTTACAGCCATTACCTAACCAATTTGCTCTCTGTGAAAGCCTGAGAGAAAGTTTTCTCTCCATGTGACTCTCCTTTGGCACACTATGGATCATCGATCACTTTCCTCTGTGGCTCCATAATCTCCTTGATCAGAAAATTTGGGGCACAACTGAGTTACATGAGGTTACAATACAGGTTCTATGTCCTGAGTCTTCACTGACCTTGAAAGGCTAGGGCCAAAATGTTGGTTGACCTTGCAGTCCTTCCTTTTCTCCAATTTTTGATCTGCACTTAACATCTCCCAGAACTGTCCCCTCCCACCCCCCAGTTTGACCCATAATGTAGCCATCTTGGACTTCAGTTTTCCTTATAGCCTTGTCTTACTTGTTTCTGTAGCATGCTTTGGGTATGTTTCTGTCTCTGTCTGTCACACGGAATTTTGAATTTTGCATAGCTTTTTTAATCTCTTAACTCCTTAATCAAATGAGTGGTGCCTGACTGACCTTACCTAGATTTTGCCTACACAGGTGATTTGAATAAACATTTTTTAGTCACTGTTTAGAGTGACTCTGCTCTATTTTTTGTAAACTTCTGTATCTTGAACACTTAAGAATTGTGGCCTTTTTTACATTTTTTTTAGGATGCACAGACTATTAGGACATTAACTCTCATCTCAAAAACCATTCAAACTTTGGGAAGCTGGGGCAGCCTGTCCAAAAGCAAAGTAAGTCTTTTATGTCTTTTTTTCTGTCTTTTTATCTTTCATATTTTTTTTTCAGTATCATCACAGGGAGCTGATACATGTATTTTTCATATTTCTAAATATTATATATCTTACAGTTTTTTACTTATGTCTTTCCTAATTAAAAACAAAACAGTAGCACTTGAGTATGTTTCTGTCTAGGTTGTGGCTAAAGCCTATGGACAGGTTCAAAATGTAAAGCCTCTGTTGCAACTCAGAACTTAATATTCGGTGCATATTTTGTTTTTTTTGTTTTTTTTTTTAATTCATTTATTACAGTGTCTCGCTACACATCACGGATTCTTTTTTTGCGGGGGGGGCGGGGGGGAGGTCAGCTCAGCCCGCCTTGGGAGGAGGGGCTGGCATGGCATGTGGTGCTGGGGATCGAACCACAGTCCCTGAGAAGCGCTTTCGACCGCTGAGCTATCTTGCCAGCCGCATATTTTGATACATATAAGGAGGAATACTACTGCTAGGCACAGTGCTGCAAGCCTATGTCCTGGAACTCCTGAGACTGAGCATATTGAAACTCTGCCTCAGAAAACAAAGCAAAAACAAAATTATCACAACCTAATAATATCAATTAAAGTGAAGGAATGTGTTAAAAAAAAAAAAAAAAGCCACTGGTTTGATCCTAGTGCCTGTCTGTCTATCTGTGCAAAACCTATCTTTTAGGTACTTAGCTATTAAGGAGATATCTTAGTTGCCTTTTAAAGAAGACAATTTTACTTATCCTAATTCACCTGAGAGTGAACAGGAATCTGGTAAGAAGCTACAGGAGCAATTTAGTTTGTCTATGCTATAATCACATAACAACTTTCAAAGAAGTCTTAATATTCTCTTAATATTCTGTATAAAGTTCATACTTATACCCCTGGAAATACATAATTAAATCCTTTTGGCCTTTAATCCTTAGTATAAAACTACTATTCATTATTTCTCTGTGTTCCACTTAATGTATATAAATCTTATGTTTGCTTTTTCTTAGTCAAGTTTCAAAGAAACATTCATGTGTGAATTCTTCAAAATGTTTCAAGAAGAAGGATATATTATAGCAGTTAAAAAGGTATGTTGTGTTTTTTTTTTCTAGAAGAAAAATTGCCTTTTCTTGTCACACTACATGAGGGATATAACATTTCATATTTTAAGAGTTAGTTTCCAGTTTAAAAAAAAAATAATGGCTCAACTGTCCATCAAAAGGATTCTCTTATTTTTCTTTCTTCTCTCATACAAAGATAAATTTTTCTGCTATAAAAATATTTATAAACAAGTCTTAGCAATAGCTACTTTTTCTGTTGCCTTAGTAACACAAATTACAAATTTCTGGAGTTATAAAGTTTTTCAAGAACATTATCAACTTTAAGGCCAGATAATTCTTAATTGTAAAGGGCTGACCTTTATGCCATAAGATGTTTAACAGCATCCCGAATTAGATGTGAGTAGTATGTCCCCAGTTTTGACAACCAGAGATACCTCCAGACATTGCAGATGCCTCTTAAAGGACAAAATTGCCTCTGGTAGAGAATCTTGGCCTAAGCTAAAGGTTTATAATGTATAAACCTTTATAAGCTTATAGTGTAGGTACAAACCTTTATAGTATAGGTACAAGTGCATATAATATATATATATATATATATATATATTATATATGTGAATCATTGAACTTTAATGAATAATAATATATTTATGGTAATAATAAGAGAGAAGTTACTAAAAAGAAAAAGCCAGATATGTTGGTGCATGCCTGTAATCCAGCACTTGGGAGCCTGAAGCAGGAGGATCACTGTGAGTTCAAGACTAGCTTAGGTTACATAGTGAGTTCAAGGCTAGCTGAACTACAGAGTGAGACCCTGTCTTTAAACAAAAAAGACCTCCAGCTTGTATATCCTAACATAAGACTATGACTGCATGTTAAGTCATCTGTTCAAAATACAGTATTGTGAATCTGGAAAGCTTCTAAAGAAAAGTTATTTTAAAGTACATCTGAACAAGATTTGAATAAAGTGCTACATCTTTTTTTTTTTTTTTTTTTAAAGACACATTTATTCAGTGTCATGATCAAACTATTACATCTAGCAATCAACAGCATGGGTGCAAAAAAAGTCTATATTAAAACCCTTAGTTGGAATGCTTTACACTTTCCAAACTAAAACTTTATTTCAATTTGTTTTCCAAAACAAACTAAAATAACTTGTTATACACTTAGTCACAAATACAGTGCTCAAGTTTTTTTTGCCCATACACAAGAGTAGTGTCTAAAACATGTCTTCTTTGTAGCAGCTAGGCTCTGCCACCACTGTACTTAGCTGAGTTCACAAAGCTGTTGTAACCTATAGCTTCCCTTTCACTTCTCTCATTCTTCTCTCCTGCTAAGCTTTGTTTCCTAGAAGTGGTTTTGAAACCTTCTGCCACTGCCATAGCTACTGCTGCTGCTGGAGCCACCATAACCAGCTTGATTTCATGGTTTATAAAATACTGACCTCCATTACCGTAGGGCCCAGAGCCTCTGCCTCCAAAGTTTCCTCCCTTCATTGATTAAAAATTTGAAGACTGATTGTTATAATTGCCTCCATCAATACCAAACCAGTTGTGGCCATATCCACCTCCACCACAACTGCCACCAAAGCCACCTCAACCACTGAAGTTTCCTCTGCAATCAAAACTATCATTGATACCAAAACCACCTCCATGACCACCACCAAAAGTTCAAGGACCACTTCAACTGCTTGGGCTAGATGAAGCAGTAGCTATCTCCAGCATCAGCAGGGCTTTCCTCACTTCACAGTTGTGGTAGCTCACAGTGTGGTACTCTTGAATGACAGTCTTATCCATAGAGTTGTGATCATCAAAGGTTACAAAAACAAAGCCCCTCTTCTTTCCACTGCCTCAGTCAGTCATGATTTTAATCACTTCAATTTTTCCATATTGTTCAAAATAATATCATAGGTGATGTTCTTCAGTATCTTCTTTAATACCACCACGTAAGATCTTCTTCACCATTAAGTGGACAGCTGGTCTCTGAGAATCTTTTCTTGAGATAGCTCTTTTTGATTCTACAACTCTTCCATCCACTTTGTGTGGTCTTACATTCATGGGGGCATCCACCTCCTCCACAGTAGCATAAGTGACAAACTCAAAGCCCCTAGAATGCATGTTGTTTTGGTCTCTCATTACCACACAGTCTTTGAATGTTCCCCAATGCTCAGAATGGCTCCTCAGACTCTCATCAGTTGTTTCAAAGCTCAGTCCTCTGATGAAGAGCCTCTATAGCTGTTTGGCCTCCTTAGGAGACTCTGATTTAGACATAATGGCAGTTGGAAGATTCTAAGACTGATAATGTTTCCTCTGCAGTGTCCACCAGCAGAAAGGAATAAGCTACTAAACGTACTTTGAAAGTGCTGTATCTTATATCACAATCCTAACTTTGTCAATACATTAAAAAAAAGAAAATAGATTCTACTCTGAATACACAGTAAAACCTTAGTTTATGAACATAATTTGTTCCAAAAACATGCTTATAATCCTGAGCACTTACATATCAAAGCAATTTCCCCATAAGAAAAAGTAGAAACTCAGATTGTTCTTTACTCAATCCAAAAATATTATAAAATGATTATAATAAT
Source organism: Ctenomys sociabilis (assembly GCA_004027165.1). NCBI lineage: Eukaryota > Metazoa > Chordata > Mammalia > Rodentia > Ctenomyidae > Ctenomys > Ctenomys sociabilis. The sequence goes on along the minus strand of PVKA01042474.1, from coordinate 9,204 downwards.
GTAATATACAAAGTAATAAAAATATGTAAAATATAAAGAAAGATAAATTAACTTCTACTTTCTTTTGAAAATCTTTTGGACTGGTGTGAGGCCAAAGGATTTTTGTATAAGATGACTTTTCACAAGGAAATCACTACTACGTATCCACTACCTAATCACTACTTTTTGCTTCCTTTTGAGAATTTTGTTTAATTATAACGTTGGAATGTCATTCAACAGATTTATCACTGACATTGCTACAACCTTTTCCAAGTGGTGCTTTTCTACAAAATGTTGCACTGTTTTCCGCATTTTACACATCTCCCTAATCTCATTTAAAGTGAGAGATTCCTGTCTTTTTTTCATCCTTCTCTGTGATGAGATGTCTTCATCACCTTTTGCTGTTGGGAAAGGATTACTCACAGTCCTGCAGTGAGAGGGGACATCATTCATTTATCAAATTAAAGTTTATAAGAAATGTGTACACATCTTAGAGAACACGTGAAGAACAAGTTACGTACGGTCCAAGGTTTTACTGTACTAGTCCCCACAGAGTTGAGCAAAGTAACCTGGAGAAATCTTCACAGAGGGTGACCATACAATTTGGTGTCTCTACCTATACCAGGATACTTTTAAGAATGAAAAGTATTATTAATGATATAAAGACATTAGAATAAAGTATTCTTCTGATAGGTATTGGCCTGGTAGGTATAGTCCTGAGAAAACTGCTTACCCTTTTGACTTGTTAAATCATTCACTTCATTCACTTCAAGTAACCACTAAGAAATAAAATATGTAAATAACTGTTACATTCTATCAATTGATAGCCCCTCTGTGAAAACTGAAAATGTGTTGGGGTATTTCTTTAGTTCTGCTGGATGGATACTTGCACATGTACATTCACAAAGGTTACAGAAAGAACTCTGTTTTTGGTTTTTCATTTACCAAGCTTCTTCCCATAAATTATACATGTTAGTTTTTGTGTAAGCACAGTATACAAGTACACTAAGTAGGATAAGTACAAATTATGAATATCTTTATACTAGCATAATTTAATTTACACCCTCAAAGTAAGTTACCAAAAATCAAAAAAATTCTATATTCAGAACTCTATAGATCAGGATTTTAGTTAAGGATTATAAGCTAAATTATTTCTGTAGTATGGTTTTAACTACTGTAACTTAATAAATTTCTTAGTATAGTGGGCACTTGTAAATTAAGGACTTCCAATATAATTATTTTTTTCTAAATTACTATATGATGAACATCTAATCCAAAATGCTCAACAGTGTGAAATGCTTCAGTATCTGACACTTTCTGAATGCTGACATGATGCCACAAGTAGAAAATTCCACAGATGACCTTTTATGATAGGTCACAGTCAGAAGTGCAGGGAACTAAAAGTATTATATAAGATTACCTTCACACTATCTTATATGTTAAACACATTTCATGTTTAGACTTGATTGTAGCCCCAAGGTAATATCATTATATATAGGCAAATATTCCAAAATCCCCCTTAAAAAATTAAAATCAAAATCTATAAAAACAAACAAACATTTGAGGGGCCTTGGGAGATGGCTCAGTGGAATAAGCACTTCCCTGGCAAGTGCAGGGGCCTGAGTTCAATCCCCTGTTCTGCCAACAACAACAAAAAAAATCTCTTCTGATCCTATACATTTTGGATAAAGGATACTCAACCTGTGATGCACATGCTCTTTTTTGTGTGTGTGGCTGGCTCAGCCCACCCTGGAAGCAGGGCTGGCATATTGTACTGGGTCCATGTGTGTTTGCCTCAGCTTGCCTAAGCTGGTGCTTTAGACCACTGAGCTATCCTGCCAGCCCTGTATGCTCTTTATTAAGGAAGAACTTCCAATATAATTAGTGACATATAAGATAAACTTGAGTTTTTTATGATGTATCTTATTGCAATGTTTGGTTTTTTGTCCTTATTTAGTTCTTGGATGAGATTTCATCTACTGAAACTAAAGAGTCCAGTGGAACAAGTGAACCTGTACACCTGAAAGAAGGGTAATTTAATGAAATTAGACATAAAAATCATGTTTTAGTATGGACATTAATTAGGTGGATAGAAGAACATAGATCTGAGAATAAAGAAATCTGAACTTTTGTTCTGTGCTAAAATGGCCTGAGTCACATCAGCCAAGTAAGTCACCTCACTACCTTACAAACTGTCAGATGGGCATCACTCCCTGTTTACACGATCTCAAAAGTTTTACAATTGTGGTGAAGTATTACGATACTTTGAAAAAATTATAACACTATTCGGTTGTAGAGTGGTTATTATTGGAAATGAAAAGGGGAAATCATTTATGGTTTGTTTTTGTTCTACATAACACAATATAAAACATTAATTGAAGACTTTATTCCCTTGGTCTACCAAAATAAATACAAGGGTCTCTGTCTAAGATACTTTGCTCTCGTTGCTAAGACAAAATACTTGATGCCCAGAATTAAAGAAGGAAAGGCTTATTAGCTCTCTTGATTGTGAAGGTTTCAGTCCATAGTCAGCTGACTCTAAGGCAGAGTGGCACACGGAAGAGGCCAACAGTTCTTGGCAGCAGAAAACACCAAAAGTAGTAAGCTCAAAAAGGGAGGAGTGCAGGAGAGAGCCACTTTCCCTCCCTTATATGGTATGTATGCAACCTGCCCTAGGGTGGGTATAGTACTCACACTAGTAATCCCAGCATTGGACCAAGAATCAATCAAAAACTCTAGGAGCCTGTCTCCTGACAACATGAGGCTTTGGGGGACATCCAGACACAAACCATAACAGTCACAGGTGGCAAAAACATTTTCGCAAATTCAATATGGTCTTACATTATTATGTATGTCATTTAAAATTAAAAGATAATTCTTTGTTTTGAATAAACTGTTTTTAATCTTTGTAGCTAAATTTGTACCTTCATTATTTTGACAGTGAAATGTTTAAAAGAGCTCAAGGAAGAACTCGAATTGGAAAAAAGAATTTCAAAAAACGGTGGTTCTGCTTAACAAGCAGAGAGCTCACCTACCACAAACAGCCAGGTAGTTGTGCTTATGCTTTACTGAGGGTTCCCCCAACCTTGGGTTCTCGATGAAAATTTCTGTTTTGTTTCTTAATGTGACTCTAGTGAATCCTTTAACAGTATTAGTTTATAATTTCTCACAGTGCTGTATACATATAAAGAATAAAATTCAACTACATAAATTATCTTTCCTCAAACACTGAATTTCTTGTATTTCTAAAATGACATCAGGGTGTTCCGCTTCTTTAAATCTGGTAAATCCTAATGTTATAGTCAGTATATAATGAGAAACTTCCAAGTTCCTTCAAAGTTGGACATTCTTGAATTCTCAGAGCCAATTTAGTAAGATTTAGAATAAATGAGAATATTTTTATGCTTTATTAGACAATTCCAGCTAAAATTTACCACAATCATACCATAGATTGTGATCACTATATAATTGTCAGATTCATTTTAGGCTATTAGCCAAGTTAACTTTAAGATGAAAGATTTGATAATTTGCCTGAGAAGATAGTCAGGTATCTGATTTGAGAGCTGTAGCAAGACAAAGTTTGTCCTTCAGTAGGCCAAAATAGTACATAAAATCTTTTTTAGATTTTATTCCTTTGGGTAAAGCATTATCTATAGAAGGCCCTCAGTTTATTATATTTTAGCAGGTAAAATCTGTATTATATAACAAATAGAGGATCCAAAATGTGGACTAAGACAAAAATTAAAATATAAACAAAGGATGCATATAAATCCTAAATACTTGTACATTTGAGGTTTTGTTTTGTTTTGCTTTTAGTTTGTGGTGGTGGTAATCAAATCCAGACCCTGTAGGTTATTTACCAGTCTTGTAATACAGAACCAGGATATTTTCTTGGAATTTAGAGAAATATAGATTGGGTTTTCTCTTTGTCTTTTTTAATGTAATATACTGAAAAAGCATCTGTTTTTAGGATGACTTCTTCAAAGTGATCTAGAACTTTAGATACTTGAAAAATAATCCAAGTACAGAATCCTTTTAAATTTTTAAAATAGCCACTCTGATCTTTATAGTTGTCTTATCCCTACATAATTCATCTTTGTATGGGTATGGGCCTATTTTTTAATGAAAAAAATTTCATAATCTAATAAGAAAATAACTATAGTTATTACATTCTGTATCGTTATCTTCATCGTAGTTACTTAGAGCATAAGACATAAACCAAAAAGATTCTCACAAATGTTAAACATGTGTTCATGTACTTTTTGGTCATTTGTATTTCTTTTAGAATTACCTATTCTATTCATTTGTCTATTGATTGAGCTATTTGATTTTTCTTGGACGTGTTAATTTTTTTAGTTCTTAATGTATTCTGGATATTAATCTTTTGTCAGAAGGGTACCTGACAAAGATTTTTTTTTCTCATTGTGTAGGCTATCTCTCCACTCTGTTTTCCTTGCTGTTTCAAAGCTTTTTTTAATTTGATGCAGTCCTGTGTTTTGATTCTTACTATTTTCTACTTTTTTTTGGAGTTCTGAAAGTCTTTGACTGTGCTCATGGTTCTAGTATTTTCCCTGTATTTTCTTCTACAAGTTTGAATTGATTTTTATACAGTGAGAGAGATAGAGATTTAGTTTGAGTTCAGACTTCTACAAGTGTCCTACCACTGAGCTACATCCCATCTCTGCCAATATCATTCTGAATGAAGACAGCCTCAAAGCATTTCCTCTAAAATCATGAACAATGCAAGGATATCCACTCTCACCTCTCCTATTCAAATGGCATTTGAAATTTTGGCTAGAAATGCTGGGGAGATGGCTCAGTGGAATAAATGCTTGCCTGGAAAGCACAAGTTCCTGAGTTCGATCCCTGATACCACAAAAAAGAAAAAGAAGAAATTTTGGCTAGAGCAGTTAGGCAAGAGAAGGAAACAAAAAAGAGTCAAAGGAAACAGTGAAGTCAAATTATTGTTATTTATAGATGATGTGATCCTGAAGATTCCATCAAGACTTTTAGAGTTGATAAATTTCAGGTAAGCAGCAGAATATAAAATCAACATAAAAAATTAATAGAATATTAAATTTCTTCTATATAGAATATCAAATTTCCCCAATGTTGGCTGGGAAAATGGCTCAGTGGAATAAGCACTTCCCTGGCAAGCGCAAGGGCCTGAGCTCAATTCCCAGTTCTGCCACACACACACAAAAAAAAAAAAAAAAAAAAAATTTCCCCAATGTCATTTGTTTAGTTTGGGTTTTTTTGTTATTGTGTTTGTTTGTCCAGTCTGTCTGTTCTTGGAATACATTCTTATCACCTCATACGCAGAACTCCAGTTGCATAGTGCTCAAGATATTATTGGCAAGCACTCACAGTTATGCCAGGAGGGATGTCTCTAGACTACCTAACCTAGTCTCTCCTGCTTTTCCTTTGCCCCTAATTTCCTCATACTGTATCTCCTGACCCCACTTTTCCTGCCGTGTCTTTATAATCCTACCAGCCTTCTAGCAAGCAACACTGCCCACAGTGGGGCCTGATCATACAAGGCAAGTGCTACAGATTCATCAGAACTCTTGCACTTGGGGCCCCAGAGTCTGTTCCAGTTCCTCCTTCCCTACTTACTGCCAGTGCCACCCTAGCTACCCAGAAACACACATGGTCTCCCCTCCCCTGGACCATTTGTTAAAAGAGATGGTCTTTTCTCCAATGTATGTTTTCACTCCTTTGTCAAGAGTCAAATGGTTGACATAGCATATTCCTTCATAGCCTGATTCTCCATGTTTTTTTTTTTTTTTCCTTATAGCTCTTACTTGATTCCGAGAGGTTTTTTCCTCACTGAGTAACTGTTCTACAGTTATCTCAGTTCCAGGTCCTAAAGAGATTGTAATCTGCTGCCTGCTTCTATTTCTGCTTAGATCCTTAGCACCACATGCCACGCTGGCCCTGCCCTTGGGCATACTGAGCTGGCCACCAAGACTGGGTGGCACATGTCTGTAATTCCAGCACTGGGGAGGCTAAAACAGGAGGATTGCTATAAGTCAGATCTGCATAGTGAGACCCTGTACCAAATACAATTAACAAAAACAAAAGAACCACCTTAGAGCTAGAGAGATGGCTTGGCGGTCTAAGTGCCTGCCTCTTAGGTCTAATCCCTGATACCATATGCCATCTGTAATTCTAGCACTGGGGAAGCTGAGTCCAAAGGGTCACTATGCATCTGAGCTGCATAGTGAAACCCTATACTAAATAAATACATAAAATTTTAAAGAACCTCCTTATATTTTTTCTTTTCTTCATGTTATTCCTTTCTCTTTTTCCTCTTGCCTTTTTGTTGTTATCACTGTTAATTGTTAACAAGATGAGCAGAAATGTATTGTTCAGTAGTTATAACTTTTCAGATAGTTGAGGGTTTGTTTTTGAACTGTAAGCTAATGTTTTATACCAAATTTGGGAGGTGTTTAACTTATTCCAATAAATTCTGTACTTCATTTTCTCCTTTTAGTATTCTATTGATACTTATGCTGATTTGTTTAATACTGTCTCACGGATCTTCCTGAAACTCAGTTCGGTTTTCTTTTTTCTCTTTAAGCTTCACATTATATCTATTTAAATTCACTTGTTTTTTTATAATCTCAGATGTGCTCTTTAGTTCATGAATTTTTTCTTTTACTTTTCAGCTTCAGAACTCTATTTTATTAATCTTTTTTTTAGCTTGAGAACTCTTGAATACAGTTTCCATTTTTTTCTTGAGAGCAGTGGTTCAGTCATTATATTTCCTTTCATTTACTTAAACATATTTACAGCAGCTATTTTGAAATCTTTCTCTGCTATATTCAACCTAAAGGCCTATTTAGAATCAGTTTCAATTGGCTGCCCAAGTTGCTAGTCACATATTCCTGGTTTTTTAAATGTCTTTCTTTTTTTAAAGGTAAGTATTGGATATTGTAGATAATAAATTCCAGTGGCTCTGGGATTTGGACATATCATACAGTTCACTCTGAGGTTGTAGTTCAGTGACACAGGCTCCTGCTTGGCACGTGTAAGATCCTTAGTTTAATTCCTGGTACAAACAAACAAACAAATAAATAAATAAATAAATAAATAAATTCACTCTTAAATTTGTGTTGGTTTTTGTCATACAGTTGGGCTTTTGTGTACTTTGACTCAACATAAAAAGATTTAACAACCACAGATCAAAAATCCAGTTAGGCCTACAACAGCATAGTTATATCTACACTGAACATGTATACACTCTTCATTATTCCCTAAAGAATATAATTATTTAGATAATATTTACATTATATTAATGTATATATACAGTATTATATATTAATCTGGAGATGTTTTAAAGTACATAGCTGTATGATGGTCTTATGGAAATTCTATACCATTTTATATAAGGAACTTCAGTAGTCAAGGATTTTGATGTCTGCAGAGGGTTCTGGAACTAGTCCTTGGTTTCTGAGCAATGGCTGCATTTGCAAAGTTGTACAATCACCACTAATTTCAGAATGTTTTATCAACCTAGAAAGAAACTCTACTCATTAACTATCATTCCCTGTTCCTCTCTCCTCTCGACCTGACAACCACTAAGGCACTTTTTGTCTCTTCACATTTGCCTGTTTGTCATATAAATGGTCACATATGACTAGGTTCTTCATGCAACATGGTATTTCAGACATTCATTCACATCACTCAGTACTTTATTCTTTTTAATGGCAAAATAATATTCTAGTGAATGGGGTGCTCCATTCAGTATCCCTCCTATCTCTCGAGTTACTCCTATTCTCCATCCTATTATCATTTTTCAGTAAATTTACCATATATGTGTGTGTGTGTGTGTGTGTATGTGTATGTGTGTGTACACATTCTAGTGAATGGACAGATGCCACATTTTGTGTACCTATTTACCAGTTGATGGATACTTAGGAGTGGGTAAGTGTATTACATGGCAAATCTGTTCAACTTTCTGAGGAAGTAATAACATTTTTAAACTACAACTGTACTAGTCATTTAATAGAATTTAATGAGGCTGGCCAGATAGCTCAGCAAACTTAACGCACCTGCTTCCCCACAGCACAGCTCCACCCCTAGGGTGCACTGAGACAGCAATTGAGACTGGGCATGGTGTATCTGTAATCCCAGCACTTGAGAGGCTGAAAACAGGAGAATCACTATGAGTCCAGTCTACATAGTGAGACCCTGTACAACCTGTCATAAATTCATTTAAAAAGCAAATTAATAATAAAAAGGAAAATTTAATAGACTCACATTTCTGTGATTGCAACGACTTTTACATGTATGTTTACAGTACTGGGCTTTTCAGTTTATTAAAACCCTTAAATATCCTTATGTGCTGATTTGCCCTTCTCCTGCCACCCTACCCCATGAGGAAATTTGGACCTTGTACTTCCCTTTTGAATTGATAACAAACTTAAACTTCCATGTTTATCTGAATGTCTACATTTAATCCAAATAGCCATTCATGTTAAAATAGAGTATTAACATGCTTTCAGTCATTCTCTGTAGTAGCCCCTTACTCAAACATCTCATATCTTAATATTGTGTCTTTTACCTTTTTGTATAATGCATTAGTGATTTTCTATCTGTATCTATCAGTTATCCTCATTTCTTTGCCCAGCACTATTTCATGTGTGTGTGTGTGTGTGTGTGTGTGTGTGTGTGTGTGTGTGTGTGTGTGTACTTTTTTTGAGAAACAAATAGCGATGAGACAGTTTTAAAACCGGTTAGTAGGACAGTTTCAATAATCAATACATTGCATATTGTTGTCTTCTTAGTGGTTATTCATAGTACAAGATGCAGACATGATATCCTGTCCATAAACAGGATATTATTAGAATAATCTATTAGAACAAATCTTTCTATTCATTAGGAGAAAGTAGCTGTATATCTATCCTAGCTATTTTGAATATACAGATACAAAATGGTCCCTCATTTGTATCCCCTTTTTTGTTTAGTTTTGTCAGAGTATTCCATTGTCATTTAAATATTGTAGGTGTATGAATTCAGCAAAATATTCCTGTATAGTCCAGTAGTCCATAATAGTAGTGGGTTTTCTATAGGACTGGCAGTGTCAGAAGTTGTTAACTTGAGTCTTTTACAGCTTAGTGTATTAATACAGCTTTACTTTTTTTTTTTTTTTTTTTTTTTTTTTTTTTTTTTTTTTTTTTTTTTTTTTTTTTTTTTTTTTTTTTTTTTTTTTTTTTTTTT
>PVKA01042473.1:0-17386 GCA_004027165.1 Ctenomys sociabilis | reverse complement strand
CAAGCACCTAAGTTAGTTGAATGTCAATGGAGTGCCCACTTTTGACAGGTGTAGACAAAGGAAGGGGTGTAGAAAGAAAAAAATCATGATGTGTGTGTATAGACAGTACAGTTGGGATAGATAACGCTGTGCTTCTACATAATTCTATGAGAGGCAAGATCTGCACTAATGGTGGTTGGACAGGATATTATGTCGGCTTTTAGTACTACGGTCATCCACTAGGTAAATAATTATTGAATTTTTGATATAATTCAGGTATAAAAAAATAAGATAAGTAAGCAACTAAACTCTTAATTCACTGATAAGAGATATCTGCTAAAATAATATCTGTAAATATAATATCATGTATGCACCTTGTACAATACCAAAACATTATGAAAACAGTTTGCAATGTATTAATTCATTGAATGTGTATGGTTAAGGTGTCTTGAAGCTGTCTGATTGACATTTGTATTTTAATAAAATAAAAATAAATGAAAAAATAAAAAATAAAATAAAAAATAAAAATAAAAAATAAAGAACTACCATGCCATTGGATACCTTCTGTGAACAGTAAGCAGGACAAAAAAAGTACTTACTACACAAAGGAACACAAAGACCTGGATTCTAGTGCTGATCCTCCTGTGTAGAAAACTTAGGAACACATAATTTACCTGCCCTGGACTTGAGTTTTCATCAGTAAGCTGATAGTAAAAATGCTTTTCCTTCCTATTTCACCAAGTTGTTACAAGCTCAAATGAGAGAAACTACAGCATTTTATAATACCTAATATACCTTATAATAATTCATACTCTTATCTAAGGGATCAAATAAATGCAAACATGTGATATCATGAAAGATAATTTACATTAATATGCTAAAGAGATTTATAGTCCTATAATTAAAGGGCAGCTCGAAAGTCTTCACTTAGTAGCCTCTAAAAGCTCTGAAGTACATAAGCAATCCAATGACAATTTTCCAGTCTCCACTACCTGCGTGAGAAAAACCGAAGATTCTAACCATCTCAAATTACACATAAGAAAAATTCTTAGCCTACATGATTCATCAATATATAATATTCCTCTAATTCCCATATATCAATTTTCAGAACTGAATGTTAAAAGAGTAATTATATGCATGGATTGACTAACTTCACATTAAATACACAATAAATGCTTATAAAAAAAACCTAACTAAATATCCATCATTATGGATGAGAAAAAAGAACAAAAAGGGCTGGCGAAATAGGTCAGCTGACTGAGAGCCTGCTTAGGCATGTGCAGACACAGGGTTCAATACTCAGCACCACAAGCTATGCTGGCCCCACTTCCCAGTATGCTGAGCCACTGACGGTGGTGCACACCTATAATCTCAGCACTGGGGAGGTTGAAAACAGGAGAGGGTCCAAGCTGTGTAGTAAGATTCTGTACCAAATTCATTAAAAAGAAAAAAATCCACATAGGAAAAATACTTCTGCTTTCGATTTTATTTTGTATATTATCACTAAATTCATATGCAAATATTCTTGTTTGCAGTGCATTCTCAAACTGCTGTTCAGACAGCTTCTATTACACATAATTTTATAACTGAAAAAATCTCAAGAGCACAAATAAAATGTCTAGGAGGTAGTACAGCTAATAAGATATATAAAATCAAAACCAAAACTGAGGCTTAAGGGCTGGCCAGATAGCAGATTAAAGTGTCTACTTAAGCAGACCCAGGGAGCAGGGCTTAATCCCCAGCCTGCTGTGCCAGCCTCACTCCTGGGGCGGGCTGAGACAGGATTAAGACTGAGCACGATAACACATGTCTGTAATGCCTGCATTTGGAAGACTGAAAAATAGGAAGGGTCACTACAAGTCCAATCTGTGTAATGAGACCCTTTAGTCCCTGTACCAAATGCATTTAAAAAAAGGAAAAAAAAAAAAACCTGAGGCTTACTCAATCTCCTGTTTTTTCCATATTAGCTATCATGACTATCTAGCATTACACTGAGGTCAGAATTCTGAGGGACACTGTTTGTTAAAAATGAGACTATTTCAAGCCTTGCTAAGATAATACACACTGAGAAAGAAACAAAGTCCTACTACCATACTGCTAGGAGGACATGGCTGCAATGGCACAGAGAGCAGCAACAGCCCAAAAAGAATACTTAAGGGGTTGGCTAGCATCAGGGTGGGGTTCCTAGCCTAAAATCTTCTACACTGAACTTCATCTTTCAAGGAACATCAAGACCAAGCTGATTATGTCTTCTTGCCACCAGCATTAGCAAAGACAAATTCTCTCTGAAGAAAACACTGCCAATTTAAAACACAATAAGCATAGAACATGAAGTAAAGTTCCTGATTAAAAATTACCAAGAAGTCATGAATTAACACTACACAGGAACAGAGACGTAGTGATTTAAAATTTGTTGCATAGAAAGCTACTGATGCAGAAAATAAAATTTCAAGTTACAAAATGAGTATTACTTCAAATGTGAAAAGTAAATGGTATCAAAAATATTTATATTCTATTAAGTAGTTAATTTTAAAATATTCCCACGCATCAATTGTTTTCTACCATTTTACAGTGGCTTCTTTGACATATGGAGATTTTTTTTCTAGGATTACATAAAACTCAACAGTCAAGTATTCTATTATACAACTAAAAAATATACATTCTCATCCACATGGATGACACAGACAAAGGAACTACAGAATAATGTACAGGACTACAAGATAAATCCTGAGAGGACTTCACTGACCACATAGGAAATATAAAGTTCATGTGTTGGTATATAAGTCTTCATCTATCTAGGTCTTAACCATCCAGCAGAAAAGTATAAAAATGAAGTATACATCGTGAGCCCATAATATTAAGCTGAGCTGTAAATGGATATGGTCAACAACTTCTTTGAATAACTCACTATTGTTGTAGAATGCTGGACTGTGTTGGATTGTGGTGTCGAGTTCAAGCACCTAAGTTAGTTGAATGACAATGGACTGCCCACCTTTGACAGGTGTAGACAAAGGAAGGGGTGTAGAAAGAAAAAATCATGTGTGTGTGTAGACAGTACAGTTGGGATAGATAACGCTGTGCTTCTACATAATCCTATGAGAGGCAAGATCTGCACTAATGTTGGTTGGACAGGATATTATGTTGGCTTCTAGTACTACAGTCATCCACTAGGAAAATAATTATTGAATTTTTGATATAATTCAGGTATAAAAAATAAGATAAGTAAGCAGCTACACTCTTAATTCACTGATAAGAAATATCTGCTAAAATAATATCTGTAAATATAATATCATGTATGCACCTTGTACAATACCAAAACATTATGAAAGCAGCTTGCAATGTATTAATTTATCGAATCTGTATTGTTAAGGTGTCTTGAAACTGTCTGATTGACATTTGTAATTCAGTAAAATAAAATAAAATTAAAATTAAAATAAAATAAATAAAAAATATACATTCTCATCATGTGCAAATTTTTAAATTTAGTATTTTCAAAAAGTTTGAAGACTCCCACTATCTATTTAAAGGCTGATCAGTAATCAAAATATCATTATACAGGGGAAAGAACAAGTACATTCATCATTTGTTAGAGACTAGAAGCAGCCATACGTATGTGGTCAACAGATTTTACACAAAAGGGCAAAGATAAATAGTTATAACAAATAAATAACTTTAAAAAGATGAACTGTTACATATTAATAGAGAATTATGAGACATAATACCCAAATGCCTATATCCTTTTTTTAAGAGAAAAAATAAATAAAATAACAAGAACAAAGACAAAAAATAGAGCAACATAAAACAAAAATGGTATAGAATTTCAAAACAAGAATAGAAAATTTAACAATGGTTGTTATATTACACATTTTTATCATCAAGTATGTTGCTTGGATTACCAGATATAGGCATGCAAGGTTGATCAAACAGTTAAACATTAACTCTTCCTTTTAATAAGCCTTAATTTACCTCCTAGTCCTTATTATTTTCTTTAAATTTCAATATAAAAATAATAAATAAGACATTAGAAATGAAACACATTTAAAAAAAAAAAAAAAGATGAAAGGTATTCAACAGTGGTTGCTTAATTACTTTTTTTGTTGTTGTTGTTGTTTTTCAGTACCAGGCATTGAACTCAGGACCTTGCACTTGGCAGGCAGGTGCTTACTCTACTGAGCTAACTCAGTCCTAAAGATAGTCTTTTTTTTTTTTTTTTTGCAGTACCAGGGATCGAACTCAGGACCCTGCACTTGCTAGGAAAGCACTTATTCCTTAATTACAGATACTAACATATAAAACTAGTCAAAGTAAAAATTTTAAACATTAATTGCTACCAAAAAAACTGATATAAATAATATAATCATCTTAGTTATCCTGTGTACATACTTGCATGATTTTCCCCTTCCTTTTTTCCTTTCCCTCATCTCAATTGTTTATTCTTTATGATCAGTTTCTACTTTACTGTATCTATTGTGCCTTTCAGATTTTATTTATTTTTTAGGTTCTTATATGAGATAATACGATGTTTACACATGTGGATCATCTACACTTATGAGTATAGCCTCTAGTTGCATCCATTTACCTATAATATCCTCAAGTTTATCTTTCTTTATAGCTGAGAAATACTCCACTGTATAAAAATACCTCATCTTTCTTATTCATTGCTCAGGTGATGGTCATTTGAGTTATTACCTAGATTTAGCTATGACAAATAGTGCTGCTATAAACATGTATGCACATGTATCACTGTGGTATGTTTTCAGTTCCTTTAGAAAAATACCCAGAAAGGAAATCAATGGGTTGAATGGTATTTCTAATCCTAGATTTTGAGGAGTCTCTGCATTGATTTAATGAGAGATAAATCAATAGATCCAGGAAACTGAGAAAACACTGAGCACTATAAATACCATAAATCTCTACCCATGTATATTATACTCAAGTGGAAGAAAAACAAATATAAGGAGAAACCCTTGGGAGAAGTCACAGCTAAAAAGAAACACACCTAAAAAACAAATACGAGCATGTCAGACTGCTTCAGAACTCATGTAACCAAGTTGAATGTGAAATAAAATATTTAAAGTAAAATTATCCATCTCAAAAGAAGAATACAAACTGAAAGATATAACACAGTTAAATGCAAAGAAGCAAAACTTAAGGACTGAACAATGAAGACGGAGAAAGGAGAAAAGTTAGGTAATAAGGTAGGAGCAAAACCATACATGTATATATTCAAGATGGAAAAGGTAATTGTCCTAAGAATTTCCATCATGTTTTTGAAAATATCTGTTAATTGGTAGAAATCCCACCATGACTAACTCTCTATGCTGATATCTGTGAATTAAGCAACTACATTAAGGACAGCAATATGTACTACTAAAACCATGATTGAATAATTGAATAAGTAAATGTCCTCCAAAAGTAAATTTATTTTACTAGATTTTAATATCTTTGACCCTAAGCAAGTGCACAAATCATTTTAAAAGGAGCATCCTTTAATTGCATAAACTGATCAATTCTAAGAGATTAATGCCATTGAACTGAGTTTTGTGGATGTAAAACACATGGTAAGAACTTGAATGGGTCCCTCTTCATATAACGTTGATGTTAAGTCTACTTGATTTATCAGGTCACACTTGTCTCCAGATTATATACAATCGCATCTATCATTAAACACTGATACTTTAAAAATAAAAGAGGTTAAGAGAACAGAAAGTCAAGCACAGACTGTGAAAATTACTTACAAAATATAGTAACTAATAAAGGATCTGCTCTAAAATATAAACACCTTAAAACTAGCCCAATTTAAAAATGAAGAGAAGATCTGAATAGATCCAAAGATAAATAAAATAATAATCATAAGCATAGGAAAAGGTGCTCAAACTTCTGTTATTTAGGAGTCGCAAGTTAAACCAAGATACCACTACAAAAAAAAAAAAAAAAAAAAAAAAAAAAAAAAAAAAAAAAAAAAAAAGATAGCACCTGTTAAAAAGATTAAAATTTAAAAGACAACAAACCCTGGCATGGATACAGAGCAAGAAGAACTCTAACTTTTTTGAAAAGCCAAAACTACTCTAAAAAATAAACATATGTTTTTCAAATAATGATTATAAAATAGATATTACCTCATCCTACGTAAAAAATGATATATAATGCACCCATCTGTTCAAGGAGAGGGATGACAACAAGGGTGAAACAGGAAGATCATAACTCTGAGCCCCGCTTGGGCAATGTGACAATTCCACAAGACCCCTCTCAAATTAAAAAAGAGCTGGGGATGTGGATATAGATGTAACTCAGTGCAAAGACTCCCTGTGCCAGAGGGGACAGAGGGTGTCTGTGTGGTGCAATTACAGGTTATGTTTAACTTTCTTGTGCTTTTTAATTTTTTCAACACGGAACACAAATAACACAAAATGCTGTTGAAACTGGAAAAAGGTTTTATATATTAAAAAATTATGTTTGTGACAGCACTGAAAAATACAACTTACCTTCTGGTAGAACAGTCTGTGTCATCCGTGACCCAGCGTTAGGGGCAATAGTGTTACAGTGAATGCTGTACTTCCTGCCTTCAATTGCAAGAGTGTTTGAGAGCCCCAAAAGACCTAGCTTTGCAGCACTATAATTTGCCTGGCCAAAGTTGCCATATATTCCTGCAGATGATGAAGTCATAATGATCCTAAAAGGAAAACAGATCTTTCAACATCATCTTTTCTGTATCTTAATAATGTTTTAATTTCAACCCTGCTACACCCATCAAAATTAACTGTGTACTGTCATTAGTACCTTAAAATCACAGTTCAACTACCTACAATAATATTTGTATAAAAGTACTCTCTCAAAATTCAACTATGAGATCTATTTGAAATCAATCCTTGGTCACAGCCAAAAGAATTCAAATATAATAGTACATTATCTTTGAAAAACAGTGTTTATAAACATAAAATATAGGGGCCGGGGAGATGGCTCAGTAGAATAAGCACTTGCCCGGCAAGCACAAGGGTCTGAGTTCAATCCCCGGTTCCGCAAAAAAAAAAAAAAAAAAAAAAAAAAGCATAAAATAAACTAGCAATATGTGTCACAATTTTAGCAAAAAATACTAGATCAAGTAGTTTCAGTTTCCCAGGCTTCATTACTTTAACCCATCTTCCTTTCTGAGTAATAATGAATTCCTCATTAAAACATCCTCATTTTAGGGCCCACCAAATAGCTCAGAGAACTAAAGCTCCTGCTTAGGCAGATGCAGGGGTGGGGGGTTTGGTCCCCTGGCCTGCTGTGCTGGCCCCACCCCTGAGGCATGCTGACATGGCAATTGACACTGGACGTGGTGGCACACATGCCTGTAATCCCAGCACTTGGGAGGCTGTAAACAGGAGGATCACTACAAGTTCCATCTATGTAGTGAGACCCTGTAGACCCTGTACTAAATACAATAAATAAATAAACAAACCTCATTCTACTTAACACAAATGAAATAAATTCTATCACTTATTCTTAGAAAATGCTAAGAACAAAAATAAACTAGAAGTCTTCAATAAGAAACATTACAAACAAGGTGCTTCTGAAAGGTATGCTTGAATCCTAAATTAACAGGGATGACTCTGACAATAAAGCATAATTCTGTCCTTGGAATAAGTACACAGCATTGCCAGGTTCTGAGTTCAACAAGGAAGAGCTATCAAGAAAAGTCCTCAGTGTCTAAACAAAGCATAAAACTAACACATATTCAACCAGGAGCAGCTAGCTGTACACCTGAATCCTCAGTATTTGTACTACTTTCTAAAAATGCCAAAAAAATCAAGAAAATCATTAATGATGAAAAGTAGGAGATAAGATACACAAAACTAACTAGCTCAGCTAATCTATGACTATAAATGACAAGTTTAATGTATAACAAAACTACATTTTAAAAGCCTACACTTACTGAAGATGTTTTTCCCAGAATCAAGCAATCATTTAATAATACATCATATAATCTTTCTCTTTTCCTTGCATACACACACACACACACACACACACACACACGTCTGTAATCCTCTTTTGATAGCTGTGTGAAACTCTACCTTCCATAGTTCTGTTTCTTCATATGATCCCATGCTGCCCGGGTCACTTGAAATGAGCCCCGTAAGTGAACTCTATGGATTAAATCTAAAATACGAAGTTAATTTTATTATGTATACATAAGCAATCATTTACCTACATAAAGATGCTAATTTTACATCTATTATTCACAATCAGTTATTGTTAATCACTGAGTAATTATTTTTGCTTTTGTTCCAATTATGCTTGCTACCAATCACTAGTTTATATTCACATTTAAAGTTACAAATTATTATAACCTCCATATATACAAATACAATGCCACCTTTAATGCTTATTTGTGTAAAAGCTTGCTAATAAAGATAATAAGAATTTTACATATAGAGGCCATGGATATAGCTCACTGACATAACTGCCTGCTTAGCTAGCACAAGGTCCTGAGTTCAATCCCTGTTACCACAAAAGTAATAGTAATAATAATAATTTTACATATAAAGTGGCCCTCAACACTAGTACTGAAACATAATCATAAACTACACATCTTATCGCCAAAAAATAGTTACACAATATTCACTACATCCTTTTTACAAGATTACAAATGAGCTGAGATGGATAAGCATGCATAAAAAGCAAAAACTGAGACACCTGTTTTCAGAGAAAATTTCATTTTCATGAATACTGAGGGAATATTGTTCAAAGAGACAACTCTAGATTTAACAAATTTTTTTAGTTTTCAAGTTTTTTTTAACCATTCTTACTTTTAATGTGGGTATTCAACAAATATTATTATGTGTCTATTATAAGAAAGTAACAGTGAAAACAAGAGCTACAAACTAAAACAAAAGGGTAGTCAGGAGTGGTGGACTGCTTCTCTCAGAGAAAAGAAGATTCTAGTCCCCTACCAGCTCCAAGGACCAGCATGAACTTCTACATCAACAAATCTTACTTTCTAAGCTTCTTTTTCACTCACTGTGGGAAAAGGACAGCAACAGTTCTTCTTTGCTTAACTCTAAATCATAATGTTGTTTTGTGTCTTCTTAAAGGAGTTGGAGGGACAGAAGTATATACTATCAATAATATCACAATTAACTCATGCCTACCACTATCTCACCTATTACTGTCTGCTTTAGTTCTGACATTCAATCAACAAGGTCAAAGAGTAGGGAAGAAGAAAAATAAAATCACAACTGTGGTTTGTTAACCTAAATTCAATCTTTCCAACACGGCAAAGGAAAATGGAAATCCTACTTATTTATTAGAAACTTCAAATATACACCCAGATTCTGTCCTTCCTTGTTTGCAGATCTGTTAACTTTTCATTTCTTGTATCCTAGACATACCTCCATGCCCTGCTCTGATCTTGAAAAAAAAAAAAACCAGTACGTTTGATAAACATGTCAAAGGTTATTAAAGTTAACATTATGAGAAAATGTCAACAACCCCTCAAGCAGAAAAAAGAGAAACTAAAGAAAATCTTGTCAAATAATTTAAATTTTTAAAAAAAACTATCAAGTGTTAATAGCTCACTTCCAACTATTCATCATTAACACAGAACTTGTCATTTATACTAGCTGAAGCAAAAGTAGATAGAAATAGTTTTTTTGCTTAAATGTATGAAAGCTTCAAATTTTTAAAGGTCAAACAGGTATGTTTCACAGAGACATTAAAAATAACTTACCCCAGTCTTCATCACTTATCCTACTGAAGGAACGGTCCCTCAAAATTCTAAAATGATGAGTTTAGGATTAGAATTGGTTTAGAAAAGGGGAAAATATACAAATGAAAACAACTCTATGCACTTCACTAAAAATGAAAAATGAATTACTCACCCAGCATTGTTGACCACAACATCTACAATATAAAAAGATAACAAGTCACAAATATAATAGCAAGCACATTAAATTGCATTTGTTTATAACTCACATTTCTTTCCAAATTGGTTTCTCTCCACCCTCATGGTAAATACACGATTATCAAAACTAAATTTTATACCTAGAACCAAAAAAAACTGATTCATAAAAGTGTAAGTTTCATATTATACCTGTACCTTCCTCTTAAAACTAAATTTTATACCTATAACCAAAAAAATTGATTCATAAAAGTGTAAGATTCACATTATAATGCACCTTCCTCTTAAAACTAAATTTTATACCTATAACCAAAAAAAATTGATTCATAAAAGTGTAAGATTCACATTATAATGCACCTTCCTCTTAAACATATATTTAAGTTTCTCACCCTGATTATGTACTGAAATTCTAGCCAGATATATATAGGAGTAGCTGTTGTTAGTTTCTAAGGACTCAGTCATCCTGTACTCAGCCTCAAAATTCACTAATAGAATTACAAGTTTAAATATCATTCCATGCAACTCAGAAGGCAAAAGCTGCAAGAGAACAAAGATAAAAACTGATGCCAAATTTTTATATGTAATTGTTATATTCTCTCCGCAAAGAAAACAATTGTGTCTTTTAGATTCAACCACCATTTTGTGGCTGTTTTCTTCCTATGACTTCACACCTCTATTGTCTCTGTCAAATAACATGAACATGGCTCTTACAAGTACAACCTAATAAAATTAGAAAAGCAAATACTCTAGACCAAACAAAAAAGAAGGTACATATTCAGTTTACAAAAGGTAATGTGTCTCAAACTGCACACATTTTAGGCTATCATAATTTTTCCCTCTAGAAATTCATTAACCTTTTAGTAAGGGTATATACAAAAAAAACAGGAAGATTATACAGAGAAGTACAGACTAAACATTTCGAATACTTCAAAACAACGAAGATTTTACATAGTATGCTTCACCTTAATTTGTAAGATAATATACCCTATTAATCCAAAAGAAACAAAGATAAATTTAAAAATATTTTATTAGGAAAGTAAAAGGTGTTCTTTTAGGACCATAAATGCAAAGAAACATCACCTATTCTTCCAAAAGCATCCAGTGCTGTCTTCACAATCTTCTCTCCTGCTTCCACTGAATCTGAAGTGAAGAAAAAATAGTAAAAACTTCAGCAATCTCCTCATATTCATTTCCAAGGAATATACACCTATATTGAAGGTACATAATAACCTATAGATGGTTTAAGGTTACCAAAGAAATTGGCCCTAGACTAAAAATTGCCTACACCAAAAGGAGGGATTAGGGAGATAAACAAACACTTGACAAATACTAACTAAAGCAGCACTGCCCCATATAACTTTCTATAAGAATAGAAACTTCCTATTTCCACACAGTTCAATATAGTAGCCATTAACCATACATAGCTATTAAGTATTCAAAATGTTTAAATAAAATTAAACATTCAATTTGTCCCCAGTAACCCCACTGATGAATCCATAGGCAAATGTGCCATTAGGGTCAGGTTAGAAGAGTTGGCAGCCAGAGGATATATCTCCTACCTAGCTCATCTTCCCACTCTATACTTCCTGTCTGCCATGAGGTAAGCAGCTTTCTTCAACCATGCCTTTCCACCATGCCATTACTGTCTCGGAGTCAGGCAACTGCAGACTGAGTAGCCAAAACCCAGAACCAAGTTAAGCCTCTCCTACTTTAACTTGTGGGCAGCAGGTAGCTTATCCCAGAAATAGGAAAGCTACGTAACACAAACTTGACTGTGTGAATATGGAGACTGATACAGATAGTATTATACTTCTTACATTACCTTTCTTTTAAAAAAATAATTTAAGAACATTCTATACAGGGGGCCAGGGAGATGGCTCAGTAGAATAGGAGCTTCCCTGGCAAGCACAAGGGCCTGAGTTCAATCCTCAGTTCTACCAAAAAAAAAAGAACATTCTATACAAACATAAGACACTTAATCCTTTTAAGAACAAGAACACAAAATATCTAGAACAATTTACTGAATATATGTTCATTAATAAAAATACTGAACTAAGCATAATTTAGAATTGTGAAAAAATTGTATCAAAATATTTTAAATTTTCCTGTATTATATAAAATATGTAACTACAGAACTTTGACATAACTAGACAAAATATATCATCATTACACTGGCATGATGAAGTATTTCTCAAAGATTGTTAATTTAAGGAAAATAAACAGTACAGTTTTTCAAATGCCATACCATAATTGGCCACTGCTTTTCCGCCTTTTCTTTTTATTTCTTCAACAACCTTATCAGCTGCTAAGGAGCCTTTGCCAACTCCCTTGAAGTCCCCTCCTAAATCATTCACTGCAATAGCAAGCAAACAACAATTAATTTCTATACTTTAAAACACATTAGCAATGAAATGTTAATTGCCAGTTGATACCTTCAGTCATCTGTCCAACGCCCTCCTACCCTGTCTCCATTGCACTACACATTCCAAAAGACATGCACTTTCAACTTATACTTTGTTTTTATCATAAACAGTAAAAATACTTAAATATAGGATCATGTCATGAAATTTTTTAACTATAACATTTTTCCTCTTTTGAAGATAAAAAGACAGGGCTGGGGAGATGGCTCAGTGGAATAAAGGCTTGCCAGGCAAGCACAAGGGCCTGAGTTCAATCCCCAGTTCCACAAAAAAAAAAAAAAAAAAAAAAAAAAAGATGGTTTGATCTTTAAAGGATTCAGGTTGATATTTCAAGTGGACTGGCCAGATAGTCAGCAGACTAAAGCGCCTGCTTAGGCAGGTGCAGGGACCAGAGTTCGATATGCTGCATGCTGTGGTTATGCCAGCCCCGTTCCCCAGGGCATGCTGAGCCTGCAACTGAGACTGGGTGTGGTGCCTTGCACCTGTAATCCCAGTGCTTGAGAGACCAAAAGCAGAAGGATCCTTACAAGTCTAATCTGTGTAGTGAGACCTTGTAGACCCTGTAAATATATTAAAAAAAGAAAACAATGTGAAAATCACTTCAAGATTAGATATACAGCAAGACAACAATGTTGTAGGGGCAGAAAGCAGAACAATGATTACTAGAAAGGAGTGAAAAATCAAAGACGCAGTTTAATATGCTCCATTCATGCTGTATGTATGGAAATATCAACCTGAATCCATTAATATGTGTAATTAATGTTAATTTTTACAACTTAAAAACGAAACTAATGATACAACAATTCCACTTCAGGGTTTTCAGTTCTAGAAAAATACAAAGGAGGGGACAGCTGGATTGAATGGAATCTCTAATTCCATATATATATTTAGCACAGGGTCTACAGGGTCTCACTATGTAGTGAGTCTGATCACTATGCAGATCAGACTCATCATGATCCTCCTGTTTTCAGCCTCCCAAGCACAGGTATTACAGGCACACGCCACTATGCCCAGTCTTAATCATCGACTCCGAGCGCCTCAGGAACAGGTCCAACCCTGCACTCCAGCGATTAAACCCAGGCCACTTGTTCTGCCTAAACAGGCACTTTAGTCTGCTAAGCTATGTGGCCAGCCCTAATTCTAATTTTTTGAGGAAGCTCCACACTGATTTCCATAATAGTTGTACCAGTCTGCACTGCCAGCAACAGCGAAGAAGGGTTCCTTTTGCCCCACCACCCCTCCAGCATTTGTTATTGGTTGACTTCTTTCTTGATAGCCATTCTTTCTGGGATGAGATGGAATCTCAGTGTTCTTTTAATTTGTATTTCTCCAATGACCAATGATGTTGAACATTTTTTCATATATTTATCACATATTTCAGTTGAGAAGTGTGTATTCATCTAAGATGCGCATTTTTGAATTGGGGCTTCGAATTGTGGGGGGGCTGATTTTTTTTTTCTTTATATGCTCTAAATAAAAGTTTTGTTGAAGGGCCAGCTAAAATTTTTCCCAAATTGTGGATTTTCTTTTTACTGTTGCTGATTTCTTTTGATAATGCAAGAATTTTTCAAAATGATGAAATCCCAGTTGTTGACTCTTTGAAGTATTTCCATGCAGTTTAGGTTTCATTCATGAACTCTCTGCCTATCCCTATGTCTTCAAGATTTGCATCTACTTTCTCCTCCAGTAGACTTAGTGTTTCTGTTTTAGTACTTAGATCTTAAATTATACTACAAAAAAATTTAAAAGAGGTTACTGCCACACAATGTAAAATATTTTCTCTATATGAAAAAACGTTGTTTATAGAATAGTGATAAAATACATATACATGATTTTAAAGTACGAAGTAGAAAAGAACATCTGAAATTTTTATAAAATATTCTGTTTCACCAAGGATATAGCTCAGTGGCATTAACACCTGCCTGGCAAATACCAGGTCCCAAGTTCAATCCCTGGCACAAAAAACAAAACCTCTGTAAAATATGCTATTTCATGGAGAATGAAATTTAAAAAAAAAAAAAACACTTATTAAAAAAGGTCAAAAAGTAAAAAAGATGTCATGTCTAACCACACATAATGCCTCCCTATATCTAATTATATGGATAGTAAGATCAACTGTGCATTTACTATTTTTAGGAATATCTGCAGTTCTGCACAGAAGTGTTCACATGGTTAAGTATGGTGCTTGTCCTACATGAGACTCTTGCCTATAAAAGTGAAGTATCACAACAAAGTAATTCACAGATTTTTAGCATAAACTATGTATCAAGGCGAATACAACAGAAAGTTACTTAGTAATTCAAGACAATGCTCAATTTGGCAGCACATATACTACAAAAAAATTTGAAGACAGTATGTACAAAACACGCAAAACTAACAAAAAATATTTGTCTTAATCCCAAACAACTAGGATAAAGCAATATTTAAGAAAAAATACAGGAAATGAAGAATTTGCATACCAAAATAGTCATCTCATTTATTGTAGATTCTGAGGACTCTAACAATAAAAACTACTAACCAATAAATGATGCAGTAGTACTAAAATTTCAATATTCATGATTATAACTGGGGAAAGAATAAGACTTTTTCAGAAGAAAATGTTTTGAAAGGTTTTCTAGTTGGTTTTGTTTTTTAATTGAAATGAGTGTACAAAGTGGGTTTAGGTGGTTCAGAAGATAGAGATGATACTGAGAGAATACATTACCTAGCCACACTTAAAACCTACGATGGCAAAAGTGTTCACTTTTATTGTTCTTTTTAAGGAAATGTGTTTTTCATAATGCACAATTGGACATATTCGTCCTAAAAATATATTAACAGCCTTACCAAAAATAAAAATTCCGGGGACCAGGGAGATGACTCAGTAGAATAAGTGCTTCCCTGGCAAGCACAAGGGCCTGAGTTCAATCCCCGGTTCCGCAAAAAAATAAATAAATAAAATAAAAATAAAAATTGTGAAGGGATGGCTAGATAGCTCAGTGGATTAAAGCACCTACTTAGGCAGAGCACAGGGACCAGGGTTTGATCCCCAGCACCACAAGCCCTGCTGGCATCACACCGAGGCAGTGACTGACAATACACTTTTTTTTGTATGGCAGGATGTACAGAGTGAACAGGGTCTTACTACTAGATCGGACTCATAGTGATTTGCCTGTCTACAGCCTCCCAAGAGCTGGGATTACAGGTGCGCACTACCATGTTGTTTCAGTTGCCATCTCAGCACGCCCCAGGGGCGGGGCTGGCACAGCAGGCCTGAGGCCCCTGCATTTACCTAGCAGGCGCTTTAATCTGCTGAGCTATTTAGCTGGCCCTATTTTTTTTTTTTTTAAATCATCTTTTTTTCTTTTCGCGGTACCAGGGATCGAACTCACGACCTTAGGCTTGCCAGACAAGCATTTATTCCACTGAGCTATCTCCCCGGCCCTTTAGGCAGTGATTGAGACAACGTGGAAGCGTGCACCTGTAATCCCAGCACTTGGGAGTCTGCAAACAGGAGGATTACGAGTCTGATCTGTGTAGTGAACCCTGTAGACCTGCACTAAATACATAAAATAAATAAAAATTCTGCAGAGGCACAATATTTTGTGTGTGATTTATATTTTCCTTCAAGAGATGAAATTGTACAGGCCAGAGAGATTGCTCAGGGGACTAAAGCACCTGGTTAGGCAAGCGCAGGGACTGTGGTTTGATCCACAACACCATGTGTCCTGCCAGCCCCACCCCCAAGGTGGGCTGAGCTAATCATCGAGTCCGGGCATGGCTGCGCATGCCTGTAATGCCAGCGCTGGGGAGGCTGAAAACAGGAGGATCACTATGAGACCGAGATGCACAGAGAGACCTTACAACAACCAAATACATTAAAAGAGAAAGAAAGTCAGAACTATAGTTAAATTAAACTATATCTTAAAAGTTTAAATGTTCACTTCCATGCAATTACTATATTTAAATGTCAAGAAACAATCAGTTTTTTAAAAACAAGATTTGAAAACATTTAGTAGGGCTGAGGCAGGGTCCTGAGTTCATACCCTGGTACCGCAAAAAAAAAAAAAAAAAAAAAGTCTTTTATGACTTTAAGCACATGAAATTTCAAAATCAAACTGGCAAATACACCACTGAAGTGAAAATGTTCAATTCTGCAATAAAATACTACCCCCAAGAGGAAATTTTACAAAGTGCAACCAAAAAGGCACTAAGCCTGGATAAATAATCTGTTGGGGACAATAATGTGAATTATCAAGGACTTATTGAAAGCAAGTTTCTACATTAGACACAAATGAAACTCTCATCTCAATATCACTAGACCTATAAATCACAGGGATTAATATTAGAAAAGCATCACTTTTCCAGCACAAGCACTTGGATATCAACAATGTTAAAAGTATTTTTTGTAGTTATAGAAAATACATTCACACTGTGTAACGCTGTCATCACTCCAATGTATGACTAAGATATAGTAGTAATAATAACGGTACCTCCAACTCATACTAATAGGTATTTTACTTCACATTTTCAATGAGCAACTAGGAACACGGATGCATTTAATCTTTAGACAACTCTAAGAGACTGGCAGGAGCAACTACTCCTACTTGCACATACAAGATGGCAAAACTTAGTATACAACCTAGACCTACTACAGTAACATTCTGCTCCACTAATGCTATAGTTAAATTTAAAAAAAAAAAAAAAAAAGAAAAAAAAACAGGATCTCACTATGCTGTCCAGACTGGCCTTGAACTCACTTTATAGCAGGCTGGTCTGGAACTTGCAGTGATCCTCCTGCCTCAGTCTCCTCAGGGCTGTGTGTGCCACCACACCTCGCAGGTTTGTTGGTTTGTTTACCTTAAAAACGACTTAATCATTCCCACTCAGAAAAATAAAATCACACATGAGGGAAGATACAGAGAAAAACATAAATCAGCTACTCCATGCAAGTCTTGTTACATTATTTTAGCTAAGAAAAAATATTTTCAGCTGAAACCACCAAAGTATTCCAAGGTGCTGGGGGCCAGGGAGATGGTTAAGTGGAATAAGCACTTCCCTGGCAAGTGCAAGGGCCTGAGTTCAATCCCTGGTTCCACCAAAAAAAAAAAAAAAAAAAAAAAAA